>JABUQX010033052.1:0-23487 GCA_015478945.1 Trachelipus rathkii
AAAAAGAAAAGAGAGAAATGGATGGTCATTTTGATACTCGACCTGAGTTTCTTAATGATTCTTCTTTAATAAGAAGCTTACACTCTCTTACATATGACTTACACTACACTTACTACACATACACTATATTCTATTCTACACATATGCAAATATCACAAAGATCATTTGACATCTTCCACTTTGGGAGACACAAAGCAGGGAACAACATATAGGTAACACACATTATAATATAATTATATATTAATCATATATATTATTATGTATTATTATATTTATAATTTATAGTAAAAGGTTAAATATTACACGATAGTAGTGCCCAAATTATTAGTTAATAAATATTAATAGGAATAGGCCTCTCAGCTAGTAAGTGCTAGTCATAGTATAATTAATATAAGGAGTAGATACATAGCATAGGTGGTATGGCGATAATACGGGATAAGTAATTAATAATTATTTTATAGTATTGAGTTATATTAGATAATATTTTTATAAGCTATATCACATAGCTAATTACATTCGCCTATGGAGCGTTGTCGGTCGTAAGATATTGCCTGCGCCGGCTGACCGGCGGAGCGTAGGCGGCGAAAATTGGGCGGCTTGCGGCTGCGCAGCGCCCGGCGGGGGGGGAACACAGGCAGCGGAGACCACCCCTCGCGGGTCGGGTGGCTGCCTTTGCCGGTGCGCGGATCAATCACTGAGACCTCGATGGTTCGAAATGATACAAACCAGTCACAATAATTAATTATCATTATTCAAGTGAACATAAAAAAAAAATTTCCTCAATTTAAGTATTACTATAGGACTGGGTATGCAAATTAATAAAATAAAAAAACACTTTGTAATGAAACGAGAATAGATACACTGGTGGTCACGGCTTAACAGCTAAAAATGACTAATGATTTTAAAATGTAATTTTGGTCTAAAAGTAACTACTATAGATAGTTTTAACTATGAGAATATCCAGTTAAAGAAAACCAACGTTGAATTTTTCAAAAGCACGATAAACAAATGACTGGATTGATGTATGCGAGTCATCATGGGGGGAGAGAATAAGATTACCTTCCGACTCATCACAAGTGGAAAAACATTTCTTTTTATCTGCTTAAAGGATTTACAGTTCCGATCAGCGTATTCTCTAGCTCACCACTACAAAACACGGCATATAAGCGACTCCTGCCGATCTCGACAGACACTGCAGGACCTGGCATGAGGTATTAAATTAGCCCGTCTCAAGAGGTTATTAATATTTAGGACTAAATTTAGGCTACCAGCGAGATAGTTAGTTGCGACCCACATCCTTCCAGAGAGAAAAGGATCGTATTGGAAAAAATTACTTTTGAGAGCTGGAATAGGGCTTAAAATCTGTCCTGGTCTACAAAAAGGATATCCTAATTTAATATAAAGTTAGTTTTTCACAACACATTCTAACCAGAGAGAGGTCAGTTTTCCGTAATTGTAGGAGCTGCGATGGTAGTTTGTGTTCTTCATCCGTGACGCGATTATGTATCATGTCACATATTAATATATAATATAGATGAAGAAAACCGACATGAGTAGGAAAATACTTTTGAAAAGTAGGTGGGTGTTGTAGTTAACCAATCTGAAGTGTAATAAAATATAAAAATGTAATTGAATAATTGTTTCTACTTTTAATATAGACGTATATTTTTATGGAATAATATGAGAAATGACTATTTAATTATCAGAGAAGAATATATTTTGTATATTTTCTATACTTTATACATGGTAAAGTGAATGTAATAAGCAGTAGCCAATAGAATTCAAAAACGTGGCATACAGCTTGAATAGTACGAGGGTGCATAGGGGAGCTGCCCTAACTGATTATTGCTTAGGTACGTAAAAATAATATGTATGTTATACAATAAATTCATAAAATTTGTAGTAAAAGTTATTTTTAAGGGGGAGTTAATCAAACATTTATTAAAACAAAAAAGTATTATATTAATAAATAATTTCTATTTGTGTAAAATTAATGAATTTTGCTGTATTAGAATTTTTAAGAAACTTTTGAAAATAATTTTAGTTTATATTATGAATATGAGTAATAAGAAACTGTAACGTATCTTATTCTATTTTAACGAGTAATACCATAATAAAGGTTTAATTAAAACATAAAAATGTAGGTGTTAAAATGAGATATTACTTCCGTATTATTCTGTGTTAAAGTTAAAATCTGCGTGTTGAAGTAAATTTGTGGTGTAAGTGTGAGTAAACTGCTGTTAAGTATAACAGCTGTCGTGTGTGTGCTGTGTTGTGTGTGTGTTGTGGTGTGTCGTGTGTGTAAGTGTTAAGAATTAAGTATATATGGATAAACTAGTGTAAGTGTCATAGTGAATGTCAGTATAAGTGTAAGTGTGTTAAATTAAGTTAAGTGAATATTGTTGTGTTTAAACTAATAAATTAACAATAGGCTGAAGTTAAATAAACACTAAAGTATCATAATATAAATAAATAAAATAAAATAATAAAAATTAATAAATAATAAATAAAAATAATTAAAATATGATCAAAAAATTGATAAAAATGTATCAAAAGAATAATAGATGTAATAGAGACACTTAGGAAAGACAAAGTTTTAAAAATAATAGTAATAAATAATGATTAAAACAGTAAATGCAGAAAGTTAAAGCATAAAGCAGAAAGTTAAAACAGTATAGCATGAGTTTAAAGCAGTAAAGCAGAAAGTTAACAGTATATTAAGCAGTAAAACATATAGGTTGTACTTAGACACCTAGGGGGATTAGGTAATCTTTTGTTTTTATTTTTTACTCCTTTTTCTCTTATTTGTACTGTCTTTACTACACATGTTTTGTTAAGTATAAAATTTCGTTACAATTGTATAAAATAATAATTTAAAATATTATTAAAAATTATTAATAACAAAATAAAAACAAATTGTTATAGAAGATATGAGTTAAAACAGTAAAAGCAGAAAAGTTAATATAGTAAAAGCAGAAGAATTTTCAAGTAACAATATTTAATTAGCAGTAAAAGCAGAAAGTTAAGAGGCATAAGCAGTAAAATATAGTAGTGTTACCTTAACCTTAGGGGGTGATCTATTATGCTTTCAATATTTGTTACTGTTTACTGCTTTAACTCGTTTTACTGCTTTAACTTACAAAAAGGTTTTTATAAATTTCGTACAATTGAGTAAAATAAAAGTGTTTATATATCGGTATATATATAATTAAAAAGTATTAAAACAAAATAAAAAAATATATTTAATAAATATATGATTATAAACAGTAAAGCATAAAGTTAAAACAGTAAAGCAGAAAAGTTAAACTCCTGCTAAGCAAAATTAAAGCAGTAAAGCAGAAGTTAAAGCAGTAAAGCAGTATAACAAAGCAGTTACCTATCACCTATGGGGGGATTAGTATGCTTTTGTTTTACTGCTTACTGCTTTAACTCATAGTTTCTATCTAGCTAATATAAATTTACGTTGTTGGTCTAAAGTTCGGTTATACGAATGATGTAAAATAAAAATGTTTTATATATAAAAAAAAAAAAAAGAATAAAAATATTGAAACAATAATAAAAATAATGTTCAAATGTAGCTGGGTTAAAAATATATGCAGCAAGTTTATGTAGAGGGCAGATGTTGTAGAATCGAGTAGCAAAAGTATAAAGATATGTAAAATAATTCTTCTACAATGGTAGATTCAAAACAAGGTATTTTGAGTAGACACCAAAGAGAATATATGCATTTGTTTTAACTGCTTTACTGCTTTAACTCATGTTTAACTCTCTATTAACTCATAGTTTTTTTAGTAAAAAAATTTCGTACAATTAGTAGTAAAAATAAAAACTTATAATAGACACTCCTCATTTTTTCTTCATCTTCCATGACAACTTTTTAAAAGATAATAATTATTATACAAAATTCTATTCAGATTAAGTTAATTTTACAAAATAATGATTCAATTGACACGTATAGTGTTTTAATTAATAGTCTGTAAGAGTTACAGTTTAGGTTCGCGCAAAATGTTTTTTAATAAAAATGTTTAAGTATGAATAAAACAGGAATGATTCATAGTTATCAGCTGTTAGCTTCTGAGAAAGGATAATATCTTAGAAAATGTTAACATTGAATCATATTTTCGTTGCACCTGCGGTGGAATTATTGCGTCTTGCGGACGCACGCGTGAGGTTTACGCGGTGAATATTGTATAGGTCGCTGGCGGGCGCACGCTGCGCCTGTAATTTTTGCCCGACTGCGGGCGACACGCGGCGGTGTTTTCGCGATGGGATGACCTGCGGACGCGGATGGAAACTTTTGCGATTCACTTAGATTCAAGTGATCTCAGATATATAATATAGAATATTGTTCTGTCTATGCTTATATATAGTGATTATAGAAAATAACTAACTCTTCGTAGTAGAAGCATTCTAGCAGATTGTAATGTATACCATATCGATTCTTCATACCTTATTACCTCTAGGGGTAGACACCATATTAGGGCTATTCGGGTCTCAGGGATATAAGAAAAGACAGCTTTGAAAAAAATTGGCACTCATGTTGGCACTATTGTTCACTTGTCACTTATTGTATTACTCCTTGGCTTCATTGCATCTCAAACTTGTGTACTTCAATGTGCACTCATTGACTCACTTGGCATCACCTGGCATTCACCTGCATAACTCATCATACTCATTAGAACACTAATAGAACCATCCTAGGTAACTTCTTAACGGTGATTGGTATACTATAAGCCTCAAGTTTCGTGGGTCTAAAATTGACCATGTATATTGGTAAGTTGTCAAGCTAAAATATCATGTCCACCAAGGTTAACTAACCATCAAAAAAAGTGGCTAAGTCCCTAAAGGAAGGACAAACAATACCTCGTGGTCAAATTTTGACACACGTATATTATTGCAAGTAAAGCCGAAATTATGATGGTCTAAATACAAGTTAAACAGACTATCAAAAAATAGGGTCTTAGCCCTAAAGGAAAATAAAAATTACCGTGGTCAAATTTGACCCATGGAATACAAAGGGTTGTTCGATAAAATTCAGTGGCGAAATTGACCCATTGGGTAATTTGCAAGGTGTCAAACAGTTAAAACATTCAAAACATAGGGCTAAGCCCTAAAGTAAGATTCAAAATTTCGTGTGGGCAAATGCTCAGGTCGAACAAAACTTGACCCTTGGTATTCTGCAGGTGGTCAACAAGAGTAAATTGACATCAAAAAATAGCTATGCCTCTAAAAGAAGATCAAATCACCGTGTTGGGCAAAAATGGCCCACGGTCGAAAAAAATTAGTGGCGCGTAATATGGGGGGGTATTACGTACATACTGTTGCTTTGACTGCATACCGTTTTCGGATACCCTTCTTCGAAGGTTGCTAACATAGGGTTTGCCTAAATTTGGGGGCTGCATAAAAATTAAGAGTAGAAAAAAAATTATTTAAGGTTCCAAAAATTAGGGTTCTCTAAAAATTAGGTGTTCTCAAAAATTAGGGTTCTCAAAAATTAGGGTTCTCAAAATCGACTTCACTAAAAGGACAAGGCTATGGTAAGGGAAATTTGGGCTCAAAAAAAGTGGTCAGGTAGTCAAGGGCAACGAAAAAGGTCAGGGCAGCTAAAATACGCTCAGAAACAACCTGTGCGCTCAAAAACACCTGTGGAAATTGCCCACGTTGTCTAATATGATTCTGTTACTACTTATATTTATATGTTATATATATATTTATATATATATATAGTAGAATATAATATTGTTATCCTTAATAAATTATTATTAATGGTAGCTATATATGATATAAATAAACTATATAAAATTTATGATAAATAATAATTAAATTATTATAATATAGTACTATAACTAATGGATAGCTAATATTATTATAAATATTATTATTATCATTATATACGTATAGAAATTTCACATCATATTTAACCGTCACTGTTTTCAAAAATTAGTAACATAACTAGTTGTTTTCTTGGATCGAAACACATTGTTGCGGTTTATGCAAAAATCAATTGAAATTGATAGATCAAGAAAAATAGGGTGAATCGAATGCTGGTAAAATATGAAGGTTTAAATTTTTTTAATAATTATTATATATATTATTAATTATTAATTAATTATAATAATTATTATTTATTAATTAATTAAATTAATATATTATTATTATTAATTATATTTATTATTATTATTTATTATATATATATATTATTAGATTATTAAATTAATTACATATTCATTATTTTATTATTATATTAATATTATTAATTTATTATTATTTTATTATTTATTATTATTATTATTATTTATCTATATTATTATATATCACTTATTAGTTACTTATTATTATTCTTATTATTATTATTATTATTATTATTATTATTATTATATAATTTTATTATTATTATTATTATTATTATTATTATTATTATTATTATTATTATTATTATTATTATTATTATTATATATTATTTTATTTTTATTATTTATTAGTAATTATTATTATATTATTATTTATTCATTCTTATTTATTATAATTATTATTTTTTATTATTATTTACTTATTACTTATTATTAATTATTATTATTATTATTATTATATTATTATTAATTATTATTAATAATTATAAGTAATTAATTATTATGTTGATTATTATTGGATTATTATTATTTATTATTTTGAACTAAAATCAATTCTTTAAGAAAAAATAATAGTGATTTTTCAAAAGTTTCTAATACGTTTAATAATAATTATAAAAAAGAAAGACATCGTAATTTTATACAATATATACAGTAACCATTTCATTTTAAAACCCCCCAAAAAAGGGGAATGGGGTGGGGGTAAAGTGATTTGCCAGACGGAGTTTGTTATAAAGATATTATAACTCAAATTATGAAAGATTAGAGGTTAGATTATTTTGTGTAACATTTTAATTAAAAAGTTATTTATTTGAGTCATGAAAACAGTATATATATATATATAGTATAGATATTATTACCTATATATACTATATATATATATTATATATTTTGTGTAACATTATATATTAAAAAGATATATATTTGAGACACAAACAATATAGTATATATATATATATATATATATATATATATATATTATATATATATATTTACTTAGACACTATTTATACATTTAACATAAATATTAATATTATAATTAAATATAAATGGTAGATAATATATAATTATTATCTATATATATAAATATATAATAATATTATCTTATATTATATATATTAGATGACAAAAATATAATTTAATATACAAAGAAATATCATTAAAAACTTAAATCATATATATTTATACAAACTAAAATATTTATATATACATACATATCATAATATATATATATATAATATAATATATAAATACTATTATATAATATATATATATATATAAAATATTAATTTTTTTATATATGTATAATACTATTATATATATATAATATATTCTCATTCTCTTCGGCAAATGCGGAAAATCTGCAACATTATTAAGATAGTATCCGCTCTTAATAAGTGTTAATGTTCTGGATGTCAAAACCACTATCTTAAGCTTTATCTTCGTATGAGGGACATTTCAAATTCGCTGTTTTGAGTGTTTTTTAAATATAGCAGGGTGAAGCGAATAGAATATCAGGAGAGAGAAGAAAGATGGAGAGAGAGAGAGAGAGAAGAGAGAGAGAGAGAGAGAGAAGAGAGAGAGAGGAGAGATGAGAGAGAGATAAATTTTATTTTTTCAGTTTCTTATATAATATATTCTTCCCTAAGATCCTGTCATTAGAAGACTAAATGGTTTGTGTGTTCTCGCATCTTCTTTGCAACTTTCATTATTATTATTATTATTATTAAATGAAGAGATAGAGAAGTAAAAGGACAGGGAATATAACAGAAAGAGAGAGAAACCAGAATAGAGTAAGGTAGAGGAGAAACAAAAAGAAGAAGAAATAAAGAAGAAGAGAATTTAATAGAAACGATGAGAGAATATTCGGAGAAAGAGTAAGAGAGAGAGTAAGGGAGAAATTATGAGACAAAAAACAAAACAAGATAGAAGGAGAGGGAGTAGACCCATGAAATATAAAAACATAAATAAATAAATGTATTTTAATGAGAGAGAGAAGAAAGTAAAAGTCAGAAAGTTAATAATGTATATTTTTAAGAGAGAGAGAGAGAGGAAGAGAACGAATGAAAGGCCATTTGAGACGAGCGAGAGAGAGAGAGAGTGAGATAGAGAGAGGAATAGAGAAGAAGAAGAGAGAGAGAAAATTATAAACAGAAATGAATGTAATTGATATATTAAAACTTTTTATTATATTATATCTAAATTTTAAAAAGAAAGAAACAATTTAAAACTCACAATTTCTTTTCTTCATTATTCATAATAAATAATAATAATTAATAATAATAATAATAATATAATACATAATAATAACAGTAAGTTAATAATATAAATAATAAATAAAATAATTAGTAACATGATGAATAATTCTTCTTAATAAAATAATAATTAAACTTCTTAATAATAATAATAATATAATCATAATAATAATAATAATAAATTGCTGGTAATTAAGTATTATATAGAATAAAGAAAAAGTAAAAATTAAAGTTAATAATAAAAATATAAATAAAAATAAATTAAAACAATATTATAAATTTAAAAAAAAACATGTATTAAAAACAGGTTAAAATTAATTAATAAAATAATATATTAAAAAAAATATATTAGAATTTGTTATATTTTATTAAAAGATTAAAAACGAAAAGAAAAATATGAAAAGAAATGTTGATTAATTGATAAAATCAATTATTAATTAAAATAATTAAAAATAATTAAGAACAAAAAGAGACACAAAGGAGGAAAAAGATAATGGGAAGAAAGATAATTTAAAAACAAATTTTAAAACAAAGATTTAAAGAAATTAAATTAGTAAAAAACAAAAAAAAAACAAAAAAAATTCGCACAAAAAAAAATTGAAATAATTATGAATAAAAACCCGAAAAGAAAATTGACAATGAAAACAAAGAAAACTATGACCAAAAATGTAATAAATTTCAAAAATTTATTACATTAAAAAAATTAACGAGGAAAGATAAAGTTATAAATCGATGAAGATAAAAAAGAAAAAAATTAAAAGAAAAAAAAAGACAAATCTCGTAAGTCAGTAAAACCGTTAGTGAAATTTCAAATCAATTTTAAATGTAGAAACAAACTCGCAAAGATGTTCGGGCTTTTTTCATTCTAGACTACCGATCCTCGAACCTCTTACATCGTACCCCGCCCCTCGAACCTCGTACCTCGTACCTCGAACCTCGAGCATCGAACATCGAATATAAAACATCAAACCTCGATCACCTAACGTCGAAAGTAAAATGTCGATATTCAATGGGCAAGATTTGAGCGCAGATAATCACTTATCTTTTTCTGGTCGTAGAAATATAAAGTATTTTGCATCCTCTCAAACCGATATTGATTTAGGACGTTGTTAACGGAGAATCGAAATTTTGTCGTAACATTTGTGACTGACATTTGTGCCATAGGCGCCATTTGTTCTAGCTACTCATTGGGACATTTTTGCTGCGGACTGAACCTTCTCTTTCCTCATCAGTCTTGCAAACTTAATCTTTCTCTATATTTTAAATTCCATTCTACAGAAGCTTCATGAGTAGAAGAAAGCTTCTTGTTAAGAAAGCTTTCTTCTCATGATGCTTCATGAGTAATAAAAGCTTCTTGAGAAGAAAGATTTTTTCTCATGAAGGTATTTCATATACGATAATTCAAATAATATTATTCTTCACATTTATTATTTTTATAGTTTATTTATATATATATATACTATACTATATATAATACAATAATATTTATATATATATATATTATTATATATATATATATATATATATATAATATATATATTATATATTATATTTAATATATAAATATTAAATAATGTAATAATTATGTAGATTGGTATTTTTTATTATATATATATAATAATATACTCATTATATATTATATTATATTTATATATACTGTATATCCCGATTACATTATAATAAAATTAAATGTATTATATGACTACTGTTATAATTATTAACATAGATGATGGTATTAATAAAATAATATATCAATCAATTTTAATCTATCACCCACACAAAATCATAGTTCGATGTGGAGAATGTATCTCGACTCCATCTCAGGAAGAGACATTGCCTATGGGCTGGAAAAACTCCTTGTTCTCCTATCGCCTTAACTAATTTCCATTCTGCTCGGAATCGTGCAGGGATATTAATTTTCGACGGCAGTGCTTGGTCTGCAACTCGAATATTTATAACTATTTTTCGGTTTATAATTAAACAATTCCTCGTTGCAAAAATAACTTTTTTCACTTTTTTGGTCCCTTTCAACTTGTTTATCATTCTGACTATTTTTAGTTGCTAACTTCTACTAAAAAAAAATAAATGAGGACTAACATATCTTTGGTGCCTAACTTTTTTCACATATCTCATCCACCCTGGCACGAATTCCGTATTTTCCTCCTCCTGCTTCTTACTCTCCTCTCAGTTTGCCTATGCCTCCTTTCCCGTAATACGGATAAATCAGGTCAATGTTCTGAGATATCTATGAACGTCAGGTAGCATAGTGGCCGATGCATTCTCTTACCCCATGTGTTTTGAGTGAGTGATTTTAAGAATCATTCCTCTCCTGTTCAAAAGTCATTCTCCTTTATATGCTTAAATCTAAGTTAATTCACTAAGTGCTGGAAGGCGATATATGTACATCAATCCGAAAAAGGGCAGCTGCTCTGAGATCTAGTTATCTAACCTATAATATATACTTAATACTAAAAATCTTTTAAACATCTTCTTAACTCTCATACGTTTTCTGAAAGCCATTTGAGGAGTATTTCAAAGTTTATTTTCAAGAGTACATTCAGTTAAATTGCTATTCGTGAGACGCTCGAAGTATTCAACTGTTTATATATAAAGCCTATTTTTGAGCTAACTATCGTCTAACCGCTCCTTTCTTGCAATTTTGGATTTCTTAGTTGTGGTGTGCGCTACGACATTTCATTATAAGCTTTTGTATCGAGTTATTGCAAAGCGTCTACTACTACTCTACAAGCTAGAAGTTCCTCTTTCTGCTCGACATTTATCTGTCAGCATATTTCTTTTAAAGTTTCTTTCTGTTTAGTTATCGCAATTCAAAAAAGACACTGGAGGACAATCTCTACATTTCTGGTAATGTGGTGTTTCTCAGGTTCTGTTTTATCTCCACCCTTTATTCTTTAACTTTTATCAATGAGATCTCCTTAGAACTGTAATTCTAAACTCGTCGATTATCCTTATTGCACGACGCTCTAACATCACTCATTCTTCCAATCTAAGTAAAATCAGGTCCTTCTTTTGCATCTAGAAATTTGTCCTCTCGTACTTTCAATTTTCGATTCTATTCTTTAGCCGACCTGATGGGAATTATCCCCTCATGGGGCCGCCATCAAGCCTATAGTGAAATTCAACTCATTCTGAACAAATACACTTCTATTACATCTTCCTCTCAAAAAAACACCTCCTAAACTTTCCTAATTCTCTTTAGAAGGTTTCTAAAGCGTCTCACATGTTGACCATACATAAACATACTTGGTCTTATAACCATAAACAAAAAATATTCTCTTGGAAAACTCAATTATACACAAACGGTAATGCTTAAGAGTGGCTTTACAAAAGAAAGCGGAATTTCATTGTTTAATGGTCGAGGAATCATTTTTTTTTCTTATCTCGTTAATCATTTCTAATCTACTCCAGTGTCTACCATATGATGGATTAATTGTTTACCAACATTGGGGGGCTCGTCTACTACACCATTCTACTTGGACAGAGTTGAGTCTTAAAGTAAGAGACTAATTATATAACGTCAAATCTCTATAGTACTTTCTAAAACACTCTAGACCCCTTATCTTCTGCGATACGAGCTGATTTTGGCGCAGCTATCTCATTTTTCTACAGGTACTAACTAAAAGCGGTAGATTCTACGAGGGGTAGTTGAGACCCGCTCGAGTGTTCGCACCTCCATATTGCGTCGTCCTCGTAATACAAGGGTTGACCATGCTCTCGATGTATTTATGACGTGAGCATTGAGAATCACAGGACTCGTATATTATACGATTGTGTGCCTCACTTCTTTATCCGAGCGCACTTCTTTTTCTGTGGATTCTCTTGCATCTTCTGTTTTCTCAAGGGATCAAGTAATCGTGTATACTTTCTCTCATTTAAAACCCTGCTCTGGCTCACTCTAAAAATCTTACGTATAGCCTCGGGTTTGGTGGGGTTTCCTGTATTATTAATTTCCTGCCCTATCCATTGAAAAGGCCAGCCCGTGAGTGGTGGTATACTTAAAAAAAAATATATATTACTAATATTATATAATTATTATATATAATATATATATATTATATTAATTTAATAATAAATATATTATATTTATAAAAATATATAATTGATATAATTTCTATAAAAGAATATTCATGCTATAAATCACTCCATTGTCTTAAATGTGAAATTTGGAATAATATATATAATATATCATATTATATAAATATTATATAAATATTTATAATATATTAATATATAGATATCTATATATATATATATATATATATATAAGTAGATATACATAATCAAAATCAAAATAATATATATAAATATATAACGAGAGAGAGAGAGAGAGAGAGAGAGAGAGAGAGAGAGAGAGAGAGAGAGATTTTATATATTAATAACTTATTTTTTATTATTGTTACTACATAACTAAGGATTGTCAAACTATTTAAATAATTTTGCTATTTTTATTAAAATAGATGTCCGTATAGATGTTCCACAAGATTATATTACAAATAGTACATAAAAGAAAAATGTTTTATGATATTTATCAATTAATATTACATCCCGCTTACAATGAAAATAATTCTTAACGCGACATGTAAATTTGTTTTCTAGGTTTTCAATTTCACAATACATTTTTTTTTTCAGTTATCGCCACCGCTCATGGGTAGAGACCTATTTGAGCGAGGTGGGGGGGGATAGGCATGCCATCATGCAAATTGCAAAATTGCATATGGTTAAAAATGTGTTCACTGGTTTTTTTTTTTAAATAAATTCTTTTAATTAAAGTTTGTTTACAAATGTATGTGGAAACAAACCTGTATGAATAACGGAATAATATAAAAACGTATCAACCAAATATGTAATTGGAAATCATGAAATTGAGAGATAAAACATATTTTCAAAGGTAAAACAAAGGTCTGCGTAATTTTGCTGATTATATACCAAAGGTTGATGTCACTTTCGAACTTAGTAACTAAAGCTACTATGACACCCCAAGGCATGCGATAATATTTATTGCATGCATTTGCTCTTAACTAATGTACTCTTCACCAACATATGTGATTCCAAATGACTTTAGCACTCTTGAAATCATGGTGAGAAGCAAGAAAATGGTGATTTGATATTTCTTTATTTCTTAAAATAATAAATTTGACAAGCAAATTAATTTTATAATTAAATATTTACTGTTAAAATTGTTCCAGGGTAGATTGCAAATACGAAAAACCAGATGTGTTCTCTCCTCTCTCTCTCTCTCTCTCTCTCATCTCTCTCTCTCATCGCCAAATTGAACAAATTAATTTTATAATTAAATATTTACTGTTAAAATTGTTCCAGGGTAGATTGCAAATAAGAAAAACCAGATGTGTACCATTCGTAGATAGCTCCATGCCACATTTGCCATTCCCCAGGATTGGCAAATGTTGGTATTTTGTTTTGGGGATTTTGGACTAAAAGCAGTATTATGTATTTTTTTTTTTTTGAAAAACCGGCTATTTGGTTTTGAAAAAAATTATCGACTTATTGGGTTTTGGACAAAACAAGACGGTTATCTGGTATTTCGAATAAAAAAAAAAAAAAAAAAAAAATTGTTCGAAACAAAAAATAGGTTATCTGGTTTTTGAGCATAAAGCTATCTTTTTGATAACCTTGGCCCTTGAGCTATACAGTAGTGCACGCATTTGCATTCTATTTAATTAAAGTCTGTTTTGCTATTTCAACTTTTTTCCAATAACTGTAATTGATAATAAAATCTTTTTTGTTTTGCCCTTTGCCAAACTATTCCCTAAAATCGGGCAATATGAAGTACTAAAAAGCTGATAAAAAAATGTATCGTCATAATACAGATTATCCTATAGATCAAAGTTCTTTCATTTTCTGCCAAGATATTTAAATAATTTAAGATTGAGAGAAAAAAAAAATATTTTCCCGCTATTAAAAATAATAAGAAATGGAAAACTTTACCAACTGAGTACTTCTCCATTTGACAAAAATATCAATACACAAATTAAAATTTCTTTATGAAGGGCCGTATTTAAGATACTGTAAACTGGTCAGTTGTCCAGGGCGTCAGAAAAAAAACAAAAAAAAACAAAAAAACAAAATCTCGTCCAGAGACTGATATGTTCTTTGAGTGTCTATTTATTACAAATCATAAGGATTTAGTTATCTGCTTAAGTTAAATATAAGTTTTTAGATACCCTATAATACTCTTGGTCCACTTGATAAATCTTCCTCTGGAACACCGCTAGGGGGGTAAACTTTTAGTAGATAAAATATAATAATAGTTCTGAGCACGTTGACCCAGCTAGATGCATTTTCCTTCTGATCTTTTTAATACTATGTTACAGCCGATTTTGTGAAACTTCTCAAATGTTGAAATAGCCTGTATTTGAAATAAAACCATATATAATATAATATATTATATATATATATATTATAATAATATATATATATTATATATAATTATATATATATATATAATATAATAATAATACTATAATATATATAATATATATAATAGTATATATATATATAATATATATATTATATAACATATATATATCGTTAATCTCAAACCACTCCCCCCAAACAGAAAAAATTTCTGCTTGCACCCTGAATTTATAACAAACTCAGAATATATATATATATATATACTATATTATATATATAAAATAATAATATATATATATTAAATATATATAGTATAATAATATAATAGTATATATATAATATTAATATATAGATAATATTAATATAAATATAATATAGTATATATAATTATATAGTATATATATATATATATATATATTAATATAAATTATATAATATATATATTAATAGATAATATATATATAATACTATTATATATAGTATATATATATATTAAATATAATAATAATATTAATATATATATATATATATATTAATATATATATATAATTATCAAAAATTGACCGACTCGGTGAGTGAAGAAACGATACGCATTATAAAAAGAGAGTGTAGAAAAAAGAAGAATGAATGGCGTGAAGAAGAGAATCTGGAAAGATTATTGTAATTTCCAAGAAACAAAGATGATTTAGCAAACGATATATAGGATTTAGAAGGTTCATGATTGAGTTGAGAATGAGAAATAGGTTCTCTGATAGAGAACATTTGTTCTAGAGACTGTGAAGAACACTTTTTAGAAATTAGTAAATTATACAAATATATTATAAAATTTAAAACAAAATTAACACAAATAAAATTCATATTATTATTAAATATAAATTAACAGGTGAGAGTCGACAGCACACTACAAAAATTTTTGAGACTTGATTCTTTGATAATAACAAAAGTATAATTATAAATTAATATAAATGGTATTTTATATTGCTACAATTTTTATTATTTAATGTGGTTACTACTTTTAATCTCTCTTACGGCAATTTTTATACTAATATACTAACAAAATGGGTAATTAAGAAGGTAAATGGATCAAGCAACCCCTAAAATGGCGTCCGGTAGCTCAGCTGTAGAGCACTCGCTTAGCCATATCTTAATAACGAAAGACCCAGTTCTCACTGTTCGGACGTCTGAGATTGTTTAACATCTCTTCTTGGCTATCCGTCTTGACAGAACAAAAATTTCTGAGCTAACCACACCCCTCCTACGCATTAGTGAGCTTGCCCTAGTGATTAGTATATATTGATTTAGGAGTTATATAGTTAAACTGTTAAAATTATATTAATATATATAATAGTATATATAGATATTAAATATATATCTATAAAAACTAGATATTAAGAGTTTTTAGGAAGAAACCTATTACTTTTAATATAGTAGGTATTATATATATATATATATATATATATATATATATATATATATATAAAAATAGAGATATAATATATTATTATATATTATAATATTATATATATAATATATATAATATAATATATATATATATATATATAATATATATTAATATATATATATATATATATATATAATAATATATATATAAACGATCTATTTTTGCAAATTTCATTTATTTAAAAATCTAAATTTTCTTTCATTTTTTAATCTGATTTTCTTTTTCAATAATAAGATAAATTATTACATATAATAAAATATAAAATAAGATATAGAACAAATTATTATAAAAACGAAAATGGTAGAGAACCGTATATAAATAATAAACGCTTTGAACCCAATTAAAAATGCCTACCTGAGTATTACATGCCCAAATCATAATTACGCCGCCGGTGAATATCCCGGACACTATTCAAAGATAAGAGTGCTGTGCTTGAGAATTTATGTTAGCACTAACAATTAGTTTAAAATACAATGCGAAAGAAAATAAACCTTTAAAAACAGTGCATAATAAAGAATAAAATTATACAAGAAACATTAAAAAAAAAACCAAAATAAATAAAGAAATTACTTAAAATACTTAACGCGAATAAGAGTCCGCGAAACAAAAAGGATAACAATATCAGACAAAAATGTACGAACATCACATATCATAATAATTATAGAGAGATCATGTTTAATCAACCAGAGAAAAACGTTTTGAATTAAAATGGCGCAAAACAGTCTTTAAAGGTAACACTTCAAAGTATTATTAAATTAGAATTATATTATGATCCAGTAAAACTAAGTATACTTTACAATGTTCCTCATAATATATCATATTACGGTATCATTTCATTCTATTATAAATAAATAATAACGTTCCGTTGGCCGCTGTCACAGAGTCATATTACACGATTATGTAGAGTTATGTACTATATATATTCAATTTATATATATATATATATAGAGAGAAGAGTGAAGAGAGAAGACAGATACACAACTATAGAGAATAGCAGATCGAGCAACGCCACGAGAACGTCAAAAACGTTACCTAGTATATCTCACACTACGATAGTATATAACTAAGAAGTTGAATTCATATAAATAATAAATATAATATTAAACTAATTAAAAAATAAATCCTATATAATAATATAATATAATTGTAAATATTATATAATATATATAAATTTACTATATATATTTTAATAAAACATAAACAAATATTTATTATACAAATTGTAGCTTTTTTCATTGTTATTCAACAATATATTCTAGAGAGGGACAGAGATAAGTAATATGAGTGATATTTAGTAAAAAAATTAAAA
Source organism: Trachelipus rathkii (assembly GCA_015478945.1). Classification (NCBI taxonomy): domain Eukaryota; kingdom Metazoa; phylum Arthropoda; class Malacostraca; order Isopoda; family Trachelipodidae; genus Trachelipus; species Trachelipus rathkii. The sequence goes on from JABUQX010033052.1 coordinate 17,551, forward strand.
TTAATTTGCTATAAAAAACCAAATTACCAATTTGTATTTTTTTTGTCAATATTTTTATTCACAAAATCCTTTTTAATTAAATATATTTAGTTTTTATTTCCGTGACGTAAATAAATCTAATCTCATCCCATTTGTGTCCCACAAAATTGTATATAAATATATATATATATAAATAGTATTTCAATCTCTATTCTATAAGGTAATATATGTTAATAAAAAATTTTACGTATATATAATAATATATATATATTATAAATATAGATATCATACTATGTGTATTAAGATTTCAACCTAGACAATACTAATGATATAAATTTAATATAATATTTATAACAGTATATACAATATATTAATATAATATTTTATTTACTTTAGTCAACAATTATTAATAACTAGCCTACTATCATACCATATTACATAGTTTATAATATATTTATTGAGTATTTTCAATATTTTATTTTAAATTAGCTACTACATATAAGTAATATGTAACTATATAGCTAGAGAACGGCAGATCCTGAGTAAAACAAATTATATATGATTAATATTGGATGATAAGGGGGAAAATTCTAAGGATGATTAACTTTTTTTTATTATTATGCAAATTTATATTTTTCTATTTTTTTTTCTTCTAGATGAAAATATTCATAAATTAACGAGTTAATCACTCTCGGAGGTAATCACAGTTAATATAATTACCAAAAGTGTTTTGGAAGTAAATTTATTTATTTTTTAAATCATAATAAAGATATAATATCACCTAGTAGGTAAACACCGCAAAAGTAATTAGCATAAAGTCACGTGATAGTCAGCTCGGCTCACGGTGGATCAGTATGGTGAGATAACTAATCCCTCACCTCCGGTAGATGGGTTCTCACCGGAATCACCCAAGCTTCTATTCGTGCTTTGGGTTTCGCGTGGATATATAGGTTTCCTTATATATATATACCGTTACCATCCCCTTCACGGGGTAATGAAAACGTCCCCCCCTCTGTCCCCTATCGGCTCGAAGAGATTCTTTTAGATGAATAATAATTGTATTAGAAATATTTTATTGTATTTTTTATTTTATTTTTTTTTAAGTCGTTTCACCTATAGAAAATATCTTTTTATATATAGACATATCAAATTTTTAATTATTCTATTATAACCATAAAATAATAAAAATAAAATCCTATAATTAATATATATATATTTATACCAACATCTTATCTCCTTAATTTATACTTAATTATTATGAGGTACCATTGGTATATTTAAGTTTATATAATATAAGTTAATTATAATATATATATATATATATTATTATAATATATATATATCATATATTATATAATATATATATAATATATATATAATATATATATATATATATATTAAATAATATATAATATAGATGAATATTGATTCCATAGAATAAATATCATTCTTTCTGGAATTAAAATTTTATTGACATAGCTTCATATATATTGATATATATATATATAATATTATATATATATATATATATATATATTAATATTAATATATTATAATAATTATATTTAAAATACATTTCGTTCCACATATAGAACATTATGCAATATCTCCATGATACATATAGTTGATAAACCGGGAGTAAAGATATCTATCAACCATATCGCGATGGCAGTATCACTTATAAACATAAATAATAAATAGTATTATTATTGAAAACCATTACGACCAGCCAAACATTACCGGCAATTAACAATATAGTTATATTAGTTGTTAGTTTAATTTTTCATCCAGCGCAATGACAAAAATAACTATATTTAATAAATAATAGTTCAATAAGATTATTGAGTAGAGATTTTATTACTTCTTTTTCAGATCATACATGTTGTATGAATACATTAAAATTTTTGTGAATTATAATTGTTCAATGTAGGTAATTATCTTTTATGTACTTTATTTACATGTGTTCGTTGGGTCTATTAAAGGAGTTTATAATAATTAATTAAAATAACTATAATGATTAAAATAAAAATATGAATTAAAAATAATAATTGAAAAAAAAAAATGTCAAATCCAAAAAGAAAACCATAGCAGAAATAAAAAGTTAGCTTCTCGTGCGAAATGCTTTCCTGATCTATCAAAAAAAATAAATATATTTTAAATTTTTTAATAATAATAAATATATTCAAAAAATCCAATAATTCTGGTGCCAAGGATCTATTTAATAAGATCATAATAATGATAGGAAAAAAAAAATTAAAAAAAATGTATTAATATTAAAGCTATAGCAAAGCTTAAAAAATTCATCCATATACGAATTCTCCGGATGATATAAATGTCAAGTTATATTAAATTAATTATAATCACCATTATTGCCGAGAATTAATTAAGTAAAAGGTGAAAATATATTTATAGGTTGTGAAAGAAAAGCAGAGTGGTTGAGTTGAGATATTGGATTAGAAAATATTAACTACCTAAAAATTCATTTTTTATACACAAGACTCAAGAGAAGAGAAAATAGTTTATTCGCGACTTTCGCAGGCCTTCCTTTGCCTTATTGATATCTTAATATATCTCAACTAGAATTTCATACTCACAGAGGTATGCAATAGTAACAATTATGTTATTATAGATTTCTCCCACTATTCTCAGTTCTCACGAAATTAAGTTTCTTGAGTATATATAACTATTTAATATTTATACAAGTTTTTGAAATAAATTATTACCCCTTAGTGATAAATGAGCAGCCACAAATTTGTCAAAAAGAAGCTGGATAGATGTTTTTATAGCCAGTTTCACTGGATCATACCTCGTACATGTAAAAGGACTACCACACCCTTCCCCCTTATATTCTCTTATAAGGATTTTCTTTTGGAAATGTATGAGAGATTTTTAAGAAGGTATAGTGAATTATCCCAATAATCCAGTCAAAGTAGGATCTTAAAAAACAACTATTATAATAATTAATTAATAAATAATAATTAATACTAGAATAATAATAATAATAATAATAATAATAATAATAATAATAACAAATTACATAATATAGATAAATTTGAATGAGTCATAAATAATTATGAATAATTATATATCGAAAATTATTAAATATATGAATATAAGAGTTATCAATTGTTTCATGAAGAATTATCCTATTATTATGTGAATATAGAAAAAATAATAATACCATTAACTGATAGGATAAAGATAGTAGTATCTAAAGAATTACCTATAATCAATATTTCTAGTCTTTTCGACATACATCAAAACGTTAGGACTCAATTGCCAAACCTCAGCCTTTTCTTTCATTTCAAGCTTACAGGTTATATAGCATTCTATGGCAAAACTCAAAAGTCATCGTTTGTGTTCATTTATTGAGTATATGTTTCGAAGGAGCATTTATGAGTAAAAATAAAAAAAAACATAAAACAAACAAATTCTTGTTAACTTAACTATGAGGTTTCTCTAACGAATTCCAACAAAACTAAACCTAAAATTTCTTTAAATTTATCTTAACACCTAACCCACACCTAACCTAACTGAGACACTGACTATTACTCATACCACTTACACACTCTAACATTAACCATTTTTACACCACACCAACATCTTACTTTACCTACCCCTATTACCGAACCTAATCCAAGAACCCACCTTTAACATATAAATATACTAGAAACTACATAAACTAAAAACAACCCTAACCCTAACCTTAGTCTATGACCCTATCCATAAATAAATCTCATAACACTCCCTAAACTTTAATCTATATAAACCTCATCAACCACTTACCCATGATTCACCATATAAACCTAAATCTCTACCTAAGTTACCTTAACGTAAAACCACTAAATCACTTAACACCAATAAACCTAACTTTAATACACATAATCCCCTAACAACCCAATACCAACCTCTGACAGCCCATGCGCTCCCATGATTAACCAGTGGTATATATTTTTTCTTTTAACAATTAGTTGTGATCAAAACATTTCTATTATCCTGTTCTACCCCTACTTTTCACCATAGTCCTTCATGTCCCCAATATACTGAGATTGACTTACAATTAATTTTTCCTTTTCCTGAATAGACCGAAGTAGTTAGATTTCCCTTTCACCAGTTTAATTCTGCGTCAACATACATACCCTTGAAACGAACTCGCAATGTAGCATAACAAAGAAATGACGTCTCGATACCTACTCTGGGGTGTTAGCACATCCGGGGAGTTCGAAAAGTTCCAGGGCCAGTCACCGGTCAGTGAAGAAGAGTGGAGATCACCAGGACCTTCCCGGAAGGTCGGGGAGACAATTTTCGATGCAAGCCGGTTGGCTAGCCCAGGTGGAATTATGGTCACTACCCGCGCTTAGAATGAAGTTTCGATCGGCGTAAGACCGTGAGTGCCCGAGAACAACAACAAACGCTCTCCAACGCTGGTAATTGGGTGAAAGAGGTGCGCGACCGAGCAGAGTCGGAGAACTCACAGAGCGCCAATCTCCAGTGCGGCTCTAAAAGCTTACTAACTGTCCACATCCTATTCTCATATTTCCCAAAGTCAATAAGCATGGTAAACAAGGAAATAGGATCTCCCATCAGACCCCGTTCCAATAATAATCACATATGTACAACAACAAAGAAACTCAACCCCAAAATAACTCCAACCATTACATAATTATCAAAAGATAAAATTCACCCAACAGTATAATTAAAGAGTAAAGTAATACTTAGAAACAAACACTATATAGTATTCAACTGGAAATCAAACAACTCTTATCTCCGAACGTACTTAAGATCATATGATTAAATAAAGCTCATCCAAATAGGATATACAAAAAGCTTCAACAACCTTGCAGAACTAAAGTAAAAGGAATAGAAAACAACGTTACAACCTCTCATATAGTTCCTCAAGCTGCAGCCTGATAAAACAAAGAAATGTTATTCGACAGCGGAAAAAATTTATAAACCCCATATCTAAAGTCTCTATGGTCCCAAATTAACGCCTTAACGTCAACCAAAGTCTTCAATCTCATCTCCACCCATAAACATAAAAATATTCAAATAGAAAAAACTCCGTGACAGTCAACCAGGATTTGGGCGAGGTGACTAAAGAGAGAAAAAAAACAATGACAGGTAATGAACGCTTCCGTACAGCTCCTTCAAAAACAACCATCTCACCCACAAAATTAACGCATAAGGGATAAAAATAATCTCTCAATGTCCCCCCAAACTGCACATGTGAAAAGTATTACCACCTGCAAAATATTATAATCCGAGAATATATCCAGATCGCGGAAAAAAACAATTATCAAGATATATAAATAATCAACCCACTCATTACTACCCAAGAAATCAACTTTCATAGCCAAAAACTTTAAAAAACTCCCCGGCCTTTGGCCCTTACTTACTCTTCTAGTTTCTTAAAAAGCTATTTAACAGTTAACACTTTAATGTATATTATTTAATTGAGAATCTTATTTCAAATTATATAACTTTTCCTTTCACAAAAGCTCTTGTTCACTCAACTATATTCCTCTATACTGAAAAAAACAATAATCATTTTTAAGTAACAATTTAAAAACAACTCAAAAAAAGCCCACATCCACAAAACCATTCTTCCCCTCCAATAACCACCCAGATCGCTCCTCTCCTTTCCCTACGCTTTTGTCCTGCCACAATTCTACAATAGAGAAGAGATCAATTTTTAGGGGTTGGATACGTCGAGACCCCAAATTGCAAAGCAAAGCCGGCCGACGTCCGTACCTACTACAAAATCACCAAAATGGCTCTAGTACAACCTCACAACGTATCCCCACTCCAGAACATCAACAGCGAATCTAATCTACAAAAACAATGGAGTGATCCCACAAATCAGAGCATAATGATAAACACATTAAAAGATCATAAACTGCATAACTCAGCCGAAAATGCCAAGTCATAACGCGAAATCAGGATCTCTCTCTCCCTCTC
>JABUQX010033053.1:0-2500 GCA_015478945.1 Trachelipus rathkii
TAATAATAATTATAATTAGCAATCCTCAAAACATCATAATTATAATATATTATAATAATAGTAATAAAATAATAATAATAATACTGAATAATATATAATAATAATAATGAATAGATAATATAATAATAATAATAAGTATATATAATTAATAGATAATAATAATATAATTAATCAATTGGCATAGTGACAATTCTGATCAATAGATAATTATAATACTAAAACATTAGTATTAAGTATTAAGAATGAAATAATTATTAAAATATAGTAAGTAATAGAGATTATTAATATCTCTAGATAATAATAACTATATATAATAATAGATGAATTAATAATAATATAATATTATCAATAAGTACAAATATTAATGCAAATCATAATAATATAATAATAATAATGTTACAATTATATAATTATATAATGTAATGATTATATATATATATATACAATAATATGATTAATAACTTATTCGTTAAGATATTATTAATAATATAATGATGAATAATATTTAATTATAGTAGAGTTATGAAATGAATTATATATATAGTATATATATTATAAATTATAATATATAAGTAATAATAAACTAGTAATAATTAATTATTAATAACACGCACCACTCGCATGTACCTCCTCAATGAGAGTTGGTGAAAGTTTATATATTATATATATATAAGTGGAGGTAAGTAGTATCAATAGTTATCTGGAGGGAGTGAGTGAGGAGTATATATATATTGAGTGAGGGTAGGTGGAGTAGTGAGTATATACAAGTGGAGTCTTAATTATAAATTTTTCTGTGATAATATATAATAAATATATATATATGATTCTTATTATATATATATAGTATATATATATATTATATGAGTGATATAGTATATAGATAGAGAGAGAATAGAGGGAGAGATATTACCAGTGGGGTGCGCCGGCAGGTCCGCTGAATTTTTTGTACAGTGCGTTTAAAAAAGACATTTTTTAACCATCCCAGCAGCAATTTCTGCCAATTCAGTATCCCCATTTCTATAAATTATATATAGTAGTAAGGTATTATATATATTATATATTAAGGTATATTATATTAGTAATATATATCTAATATATATATATATATAATATATATATAGTATATAGTGATGTTAGATATGGAATTAGGGTATAATCATGTCATTGGTTATTGTCGAGCGGGGACATAGCCTCAAATCCGAGATCGGAAATACCTCAGGTCCCAGTTCGGAAATTAGTCATGGAAAGTATTTGTATGGTTTCTTGTTAAAGTGGGAAAGTGCATTTGGATATTGAGGCCTGAATAGCAGCCTTTCTTCAGTGAACGCAGTCGGATGCTTCCACCCTGAGCGTGGGTTAGCCAACCCTAAATACGGGCGGCCTTTCCAATGCGAATGAAGCATGAGAAGAGGTGATTTGTATGTGAATATATTCGCTCTGATGGCTCTGTTGCTATTAAATCTTCAACTGAAAGGCCAATCTCTTTCGGCTCCTATTTTCCTTCTAAACTCAACCCTGGAAGACGCATTGGACCGGATTCTGGCATTTCCATCATCACTCCTCCATTGCTCCTCATCAGGTGTCTCTATGCTCTTTGCCCTGTAAATTAACATCGTCGAGTCGGTGCATGGGCTCTGAAAATCTACGAAACGTTAGGAAGGCGTGTGGCCAGGATGGCATTCCTCCCCGAGTTTTTGAGGGAGTGTTCTTCCGTTCTGGTCATTCGCCCCTCGTTCAAACTATATTCTCTATGCCTAATGCTACACGACTTTCCGCTCAGTGTGGAGAGCAACGGACATGTCCAACCTTTCGAAAAAGGCCAAGCCCGCTCTGATCCTTCTAACTATCCCCTACTATAGCTCTTACTTGTATTTCTATCATAAGATCTTTGAAACTCTCTCAACTCTCATTTCCTGGAATCATCTGGAATGTCATTCACTTCTTTCTGATCGCCAGTATGGTTCGGCGCTCGAGGTCTACTGTTGCGATATAACTTCCTATTCACTGATTATGGATATTTCCGACCCTTAGAAATACGGGGAAACTTGCCGTGGTGCCGGCTTTGAATATTCCAAAGCATTTGACGCGGGTATGGCAACGCGTCACTGCTCTCCCAAGTCGCCTCCTTTGGGTTTCCTCCTTCTCCTCTTGCTTACTAATATGTCTAGTATTTCTTTCAAAATCGCTCATTATTTCATTCGGTTCCTTGTTTGTTGAGGGGCGACTTCTTCTTCCTTTTCTGTCAATAGTGGTGTTCCTCAGGGTTCTGTCTTAATCTCCAAACTTTTTCCTACTTTTCATTAATGATGTTCTCTCGTCTGACCTGCACATCTAACTCTATTCACTCATATGCCGATGACTCGACCTCCATCTTCATTTCTTCAACTCATTTCAATTCTCCCCTCTTTTACTTCTAGAAATTGCCTCTCGTCTTAATCTTTCCGATTCTAATTTCGCTGATCTGGATAGAATTTCCGGGTGGGGTCGTCCTGAACCTTGT
>JABUQX010033053.1:10000-17500 GCA_015478945.1 Trachelipus rathkii
AAAATCTAAAAACTAAAACTCCCTTTTTAAAATTTACCGATAAACACATTCCCTCTATTCGTTTTACAACATTTGCTTTTAAAATATTTTGAGTATATGAAAGGAATTATTGAATTAATAATTGTTATTATTAAGCAACAAAAAAGATCTTTGTAATCATATATGTAAACTTCATTGTTCCTCTTCGGTTTGAAGTTTTTGTTTCTTTTTTTTCTTCTCGTTTCGGTGAGTTTAATTTTACGTGTATCATACATTTTGTCCCCATGATACTTTATCACACGCACATACATACATACCCACACCCACACTCACCCACACCCCACATAACCCCCTACACACCACCCACCCACCCACAACACACACAACACGCAAACATACACGCACGCATATATGTATATATATATATATATATAATATATATATATTATATATATATATAATATAATATACTTATATATATATATATATATATATTATATAATAATTATTTATAATATTATATATATAATATATATATATATTAAAAGTTCGCGACCTCACGGGCATAGCCCCTATTCTAGGAGGAAGCTTTCTAGGTAATTGCTACCATAGGATCTGGACGGGAGATCGTACCCAATTTTGACTTGTATATATATATATAGTATATGTAATATTATATATATAATATATATATATATTATATAGTATAATATATATATATATATATATATATAATTATATATATATATATTATATATATATATACTATATATAATATTAGTATACTCACCTTTCCCACTATCCGTCCTGTTATTTAGAACCTGTCTTGTGTTGCTCCACCAGAAATCCCTCCAGGCATCCCGATCCTCCAACATTGCCGTTCTTTCCACATTCTCCATCGTTTCCTCTTTTGACACAATCTCCACCTCCATAGCACCCTCCCATCTCTTCCTTGGTCGTCCCACTGGTCTTGTTCCTATAGGTCTCCAATTAAGTAATCTTCATGGGTATCTCCAGTCCTCCATTCTCAGCACATGTCCAAACTATCTTAACTGGTTTCTTTTTATGCATTAAATTAATTGGCGGACTCCCAGCTCTTCTCTTATTATTTCACTCCTAACTCTGTCTCTCAGCATTACTCCTATTTAAAATCCCAATACTCGCATTTCCGTAATTTCTATTTTACTCTTCTGTGTAGTGTTCAGAACCCAACATTCCAACCCGTATAGTAATATTCGTCGTAGAATGGTTGTGTATATTGTCACCTTTACCTCCCCTGGCACCACTCTCTTTATCATCAACGGGTACAACATTCTCACATTCTTTGAGTATTTCGATATTTTTTCTCTCAGCTCCGCATCTGTCCAGCCGCCCTCATCAAATATGACTATTAGATATTTGAATCTACTGGCCTGTTTCAACTGTATGTCCTCCATCCATATCTCCGCATGCTCTCTCTGTCTCGATACCACCATTATCTCCGTCTTCTAACTGTTTATATTCAGTCCCAACTTCCTCATAATGTCATTCCAAGAATTCATTGCAGGATGTAGTTCGTGTTGTATCTATGTAACCACAGTCTCGTCGCCCGCGTATACAAAGGTGTTTTCCCTATCCTCTCTCATGCATATTCTCTTCAGGCAGTTGTCCAGATACAAGGTAAAAAGGAAAGGGGACAGCACACTGCCCTGCCATACTCCAGTCTTTGTTTCAAACCATTTCTTTCTCTTCCCATCTCCGTTCTAACCGTGTTTTTCATACATATTCTTGATTATTCTTATCAGCTTTCTGTTTATTCCATACTCAGGGTCCTCCATCCACCATCCACAATCTCTCTCTCTCTCTCTCTTTCTCTCTTCTCTCTCTCTCTCTCTCTCTCTCTCTCTCTCTCTCTCTCTCTCTCTCTCTCTCTAATATCAAAAGGTTTCTCTAAATCTGTAAATGTGATGTATGCTGTCTTATTCCATTCTATACTCTTTTCCACTATCATTTTTAAAGGGTATATCAAGTCAATTACACTTCTATTTGACTTCCTCATTCCACCAAGCAGTTTTCTTCCCCCCTTCCACTGATTATTTTTTTTGTTTCAATCACTTCTCATGCCACATGCTCCACACCTTCTCTGAAATCTCTCCAGCTTTCCTCTAGAGGCTCATTCCACTGTTCCTGATATTTTTTCCTATTTTCTAACCAGTTTGTTGTCAAAATCTTGGCTTGTATTTTCATCTCTTATTTTTTTCAAAACAGTATGACTCTCTCCTTACTTTCTTGGTTTCTTTCTTTGTTTCCATCTTATCTTCCCCACCATACGTCTGTGGTCCGAATCCAGAGACACCGATGGTGTATACTTTTTAAGTCCATAAACACCCTCTTATCATTGCTTATCATTAGATCTATCATAGATTTTTCCGTGTGTTCCTGGTTTTCTTAATTTCGCAGGTACCATGTCCACCTTTTAATCTCCCCATGTTTAAAAAGGTGTTCATGATAGCAGCACCATTTCTTATGACAAAGTCCACCAGTCTCTCACAATCTACATTTCTTGTTCCTATTCCGAATTCTCCCACAGCAGCTTCCTCTCTTCACACCTATTTCAGCATTCATGTATCCCATAATTATTATGCGTCCTCCTCTCCTTCCATCATATACATCCTGAAGGGCCTCCATAAACTTTATCTTCTCCATTGGTCTTCCCTGGTCCGGTGCATCGACCTGTATCACACTCAGCTTTGACTCTTCACCTTTCAATGTCCCGACCATAATTCTTTCGTTCACAAATACCGTTTCTATCACACATTTATATATCTCTGGGGTCAAACGATAGCTGCAATGTGTCTTCTCTCTTCTTCTTTTCTTTTATACACCATGATAATCATTGTATAGTTTTTTCACCCCTCCACTTTATATCTCACCTCACCCCCCAAGATATCCAGATCCCCTTTCTCATCATTTCCACAGCCTCTTCCTCTTTCCAGAGAAAGTTCTTGCTCTTATCGTGGCTATTTTGTAGTGATAGTCCTTTTCCCGTAGCCTTTGAACTCGCTGGGTCGGGTACCGAAAAGTCTGTCCGTTCCGAGGTACAATATTGGTTTCACGAGCTTGAGTTGTTTGGTTGTTTTATGCTGCCGGCTTGCTAGGCCTGTCGCAGCAACCTTCCTCTTTAACCGGCCTTGGGACCGGCGTAGGAATCTTTATATATATTAATATATATATATAATATATATATATATATATATATATAATATATATATATATCTATAATATATATATAATATATATTATATATTATATATATATATATATATATATATATGGTATTATATAATATATATATATATATATCTATATATTAATAATGATATACTTATATATATATATATATATAAATATATATATATATATAATATAATATATATATATAATATTCCTCTTTAACTGGTATATATATAATCTATATATATATATATATATATATATATATAATTACTTTCCCGTTATAAGAGGGCGTTAAGAAAATGTGATTTTAATACTAAACCCTTCTTTTGTTGTGAACATATTTAGCAGTACAAAAAATATTTGCAATAAACATAAAAAAGAAAAAAAAATTTAAAAAAATTAAAAACTTTTGAAAGATAATGTATAATTTATATTAAATCTACTAAATTGATATATTAATTATGGGTGTATCAATGCAAGGCATAAGTCTATATTATTTATATTACATTGGTATATTCGTATTGGGTAATACTATACGTCTAAAGGGAGCTCCATCCCCCGGCACCCCCGAAACGTGGTTTGTGGTAAATATTTAAATAATTATAAAATACAAATGTTTCTATATTTTGTTGCCGTATCATGAAACTTGCTTAATTAGTGTTAGACCATTCAAGTAAAAACTTCCTTGAAGCAACCGATCTATCAACTTCCTTTAGTCAACCTTCTGGCACTCTAGAATGCCCTGATTCTGACATAGAATTATCAGTGACAGACTGACAGTTAATAATAATCAAACTGAGAAAAGTAAGTCTTTCATGGTCTTATTGACATTGATTTATAGGGTTGGCAAATGAAATATCCCAAGTGGAACAATTTCCATTGTGCCACAGATATTAGAGGACTTTAATAGAGGACTTTCGTTCATTTATCCTTGTTTACTACATCACTGGTTAAGTCTTGCAAGAGTCCTACAGCTCGAATTTTATTTAGTCAGTCTAAGAGGCCAGGGCTATGACTGAACCTCGTCCATGGGAGGTGAATTCAGGGGTTTCCAAGTTATTTTAAAGAAATCGTTTCCCAAAGAAATATATACTCCCTGTATAAGCCTTTTTTTAATTTGCACGTCTCTGATATATTTAAAGTTAAGGCTGTAAGAAATACGATAAGTGTAATATTAGAGACATGCAAATTTTTTCAAGTCAGTGCAAAGCGGATCTCTTCTTTAGAGCAAAAAATTAACGAATTGAAACAAAATTGTGATAATACGAGAATAAAAATGCTCTGTAAAACAACATGGTGAGATAGTCATAAAGTTGTGCTACTTTTAAGGAAATACTTATACCAATAGTAGCAGCTCTGAAGCATGTCAGTCAATTGCCAGATGATCATTCAAAAAGAGCATTATTAATTTCAAATAGCGTAGGAACGACATCATTCATTCCAGCTCTGGTTGTAAGTTGTAACTTCAAAATTGTTGAGATTGACATGCAATCATTCAAAATACCTTCAAAATAAACATTCATCTATGTAGCGCAATTAAGCAAGTAAACACTACAAGAAAACATTCAGCATTTAAGAGAAAATGCTAATTCTGACTTTCAGGATATGTTCGAAAATTCGCTTAAACTGGCAGCTCATATAAATATCGAAATAGTACTAAGATCAGTTGGTCTCCAGAGGCATCGACCCAATCCATCTTTTACAGACCCGGAGACAGATTTTCGACTAGCAGTTTTTATATCATAATTAAACGGTATTAATTCTTCCCTAGATGAAAGTTTTTTAACTCACCAGGACACCGTGTTATCTCTTCAGTGCCTTATTTCAACCAACTGTAACGTTTCATTTGACAAAGTTCAATCAGCATTCGAATTCTACAGAGACAAATTGATTTGCTCTTACGATGAAGTCTTCCTGGGAGAGTGGGAATTATGGTGACTAAAGTGGAAAGGATCTCAAGAAGAACCTATAAGTGCCCTCGCCGGATTACCGAGCAAAAAATCTTTATGATTTCCCATCAAATTTCCCCAAGATTTTCATGTAGTCAGATGCTGAATTTCTTAGAGAATCGATGATGTATAATAGGATGCGAAATTTTCGCCTTCCTAATTGAATTTTCCTCTTGGTTTCCATGGGAATATTTCTTCAGTGACCCATGGAAAGCCAAGCAAATTTTTTTTATAGGAAAGCAACAAATTCCTTCAAATCCTATAAACTATAATTTATTTATTAGTTCCTATCAGTAAGCCAAGTTTATCTAAAAAACCGACTCATACCGGTTAGACAAACTTACACGCACACCGTTGCAACATCAGTAAATTACGCCATCTTAGAATCCGCCAGTCACGTGTTCTCGAAGGCTTTCCACGCGGTAATAACTGTCATTATCTTTACAACCTGGGGTTCGAATCCCTTCCTCGCGAAATGCGCGAAGTGTTGAAATTGTACAACACGTTTTACCACCAGACCACAACGTCCGCCCCTTGAAGTAATAAAATTGTATTTAAAAACTATAATAACAGTTTGCCGTAAAGCATGCACACGAGTTTCTTTACATTAATGAGTATAGGTTATTATTATTATTATTATTATTATTATTATTATTATTATTATTATTATTATTATTATTATTATTATTATTATTTTTAAATAATAATAATAGTAATAATTAATATTATATATATATATATATACATATATTTTTTTATATTTATTATATATATATAATATATATATATATTATTATAATATATATATTTATATATATATATAATATTATATATATATATTAATACAAAAAATATTCTTAGATTTTAAGTTAAGCTGCTATTTAATGTTTTTTTAATTTATTTCATTCGATCGTTAAAACTGTTATTTTTTTTTTCTTTCATTATTTTATTTTATTATTATTATATTATTATTATTTATTTTGTTATTTTATTATGCGTATTTTATCAATTTCTTTATTATTTTTATTTATTTTATTAAATATTGTTTCTCATAAAATTATTATTTATTATGTAAGTAAGAGATACCAAAGGAAATTCAAGTATTAGAATTATAGAAGTTAAATTTTTTATTTTATTTTTAATTTTTTTCTAATCCGAAGATCAAAAATAAAGAATTAAGAACAACAAATGTTTATTTTTTTTTTTTTTTTTTAAATAAAACGAGTGTTTTATTAGATTCCTAAAAAAAAACAAACTTGTAAAAAAAATTAATATTCACGAAATGTGTGTATACTGTTCTCAAAATTTTAAACCCCTCCTTTTGGGAAAGCTCGGGGCGTCATGTTTTATAATTCATTGAAAAATAGCATTATATTAATGGCGATTATTCTTACACTTTTTGCTTCAATTTTAAATAATATTTTATATGTATTATGTTAACATTTTGTTTCATGTGACCAATTTTACCAAAAAAATAAAAAGAAATTTTACGTAATTTATTAAAATTTGCAGATGATCGATCGTTTCTAAAATGATAACTCGGGCTAAGCCGAGCAGCCCGAATGTAGGAGTCGAATCTGATATATATATATATAATTATATATATATATATATATATATATTATATATAGTATATATATATATATGATATACAATATGCCGCCATTAAATCTTAATATATATATAATATATTATATATATATATATATAGTATATAAATTGCAAGGTCAGTTTATAAGGAAAAGAAAAACAAATACAAGAGGTCCTTTAATTTATAGGACTAGTAGTACCATGTGGAAAAAAAATGTAAGAAACCTTAAGGCATCAATAAGAAAAAAGTTAATAGGAAATTTTCCCGTTTAATTTCATATACTGTAAATTTCAAGGGAGAAAATCTTATAAAATATTTTGGTTATTACATCATTTCCCATTGATCCCCATACAAACCGATGAAGGATCATGTCTGTTATCTTCTTCCAGTTAAGTTTAAGACAATTTTTTTTTAAACCTACGTTATCGAAAATGTACAAAGCGCGCATGGTGCCAGATGCGTGTCTTTTTTTTAAACAATGCAAAGTGAAATAAATTATAAATATAAAAATAAATTACGTTGAGAGGTTATGATACGTTAAGTAAGGTTATGTTGAGTTACGTTAGTTCGCAATGATTTAAACTTTTTTTTTTATATTTTTAAAAGTGTGAAGCTGTTTTATTACTATAGTTTAAATTTGACTCTATACATTTTTATTTCACTTTTATGAAATGTGTTCGAATCCATGCAATCGATATGTATATGGAGGTGGAGGCAGATAAACGGCATAATCCCGATGAAATTTCCTGTGAGACATTTTTTATG
>JABUQX010033054.1:17500-43186 GCA_015478945.1 Trachelipus rathkii
TGTGATTACATTGATCGGGTGCATGAACTCCTGAAATCTATGAACGTTAGGAAGGCGGTGGCCCGGATGGCGTTCCTCCCGAATTTTGAGGGAATGTGCTTCCGTGCTGACCCCGCACCTAGTTCAACTATGCTTTTTAAATCTTAATAATAACACTTCCTCAGTATTAGAAGCTCGGATATGTCCAATTGATTCCTAAGAGAAGTAGTCGCTCTGATCATTCAACTTTTTCGCCCTATAGCTCTCACTTGTAATTCTATCAGATCTTTGAAACCCTTCTCACTCTCATTTCTTAGAAAATCTGGAATCTCATTCTCTCCCTTTCCGATCGCCAGTACGGCCTTTCGCCCTCGCGAGGTCTAACTGGCGGATATACTTTCCTATCCTATGATCTTATGGTTTTCGCCTTAGGACTAGCGGGGAGATTGTGTGGTGGCGCTTGACATATCAAAAGCATTTGACCCCGGTTATGGCACGCGTCACTGCACAACAAAGTTCCCTTCCATCTGGGTTTCCCTCTTTTCCACCTTGCTCACATATATCAAGTTTTCTCTCAAATCGCTCAATATCGTGTGTTGTTAACGGGTCGACTTCTCTTCTTTCATGTTTACTTGTGTGTTCCTCAGGGTTCTGTCTTATCCTTCCTACTTTATTCTTACTTTTTCATTAATGACTTCTCACCTGCACATCTAACTCTATCCACTCGTATCCCGATGACCTCGATCGACCCTTCATTCTTCAACTCAATTTAAATTCTGCCCCTCTTTTACTTCTAGAATTGCCTCTCGTCTTAATCTTTCCGATTTATTCTCGTGATCTGGATAGGATTTCCGGGTGGGGCGTCTGAACCTTGTGAAATATTTAATTCATTAAAAACTCAACTTCTACAGATCTCCCTCTCTAAAACACCTTCTAACTTCCTATCTCTTTCGACGGTTCTCTCGTCTCTCCTGTTTACAATGTAAACATCCTTGGCCTTAAATTAAACAAAAGATGTCTTGGAAACCTCACATGCAAACGGTTGCTAGGGCGGCCTCAAGAAAACTGGGGGTTCTGTTTAGACTGCGACTTTTTTTTTTCCTCTCTCAGTTGCTCCAGCTATACAAGGGCGCTCATCCGCCCTTGTATGGAGTACTGCTCTCATATATCTGGGGGGCTCTGGCTTTTTCACCCAGGCTTTTGACAGGGTCGAAGTCAAAGATAAAAGAACTATAAACTGTTCCATCTTTCACTTCACTTTGACCCTCTATCTTGCGGCGCGATGTTGGTGTTGTATTCTTTTTCTTTTTCTATAGGTACCGAGCGGCCCAAGTGCTCAGGGAACTTGGTTCACTCGCTTGCCTCCACCTTTACGACGTCCTCATAGCACAAGGGGTGCTGTGTCTGCGCATGAGTTTGTGTGTGGATATTGGCAACTAACAGACGTTCGTTGTGGTGCCTCTTTCTTTTCAGCCACTTCTGTTCTGTGGAATTCTCTTCCATCTTCTGTTTTCCTCTGAATTAATCTCCCCGCACTTTTCAAGCCTGCGTCTGTGCTCATCTCCGTAATTTGCGTTAGTTGTGCTACTTCTAAGCGCGTGCAACACCCCCTCCGCTTGAAAAGGCTTCGCCGTGAGTGGTGGTCCAACTGTAAAATATATATATATATATATATATATATATATATATATATATTATATATTATATATATATATATATATATATTAATATATATATATATATATTATATATATATATTAATATATATATATATATATATATATATATATTCTTTTCTTTCTTCACCTTCCTCCTTGCCCCAAGATTGGGGGGTAAGGTGCGCTACAAGCATCAGAAAAGAAAAGCGGTAGAAAATGACAAACGTCGAAAAGAAGAGCCCCAGCCTTACCGCCCCCTCCGTACCATTAATTACGTGAGAGCTCGTCAACAGACAGAAAATCCAACCTAGAGCATCATGGGACCGCCACGGACCCTCTCACTATGGTAAATCGTCATGTAAGGGTTCATCCCCTGGCCCCAGGGTGGGCCACAACCATGCCCACATCAAAACCCCGCATTCTCTCCTATCATGCACCTTCTTCTCGCCTCTGCTCAAACTCACATTTCTCTCCTTCAGACATTCGTTCACCGACTCATCCACTTTCTCTTCGGTTCTGCCGCAGCCGGTCGTTCTCAACGCACACTCTCCCTAATAACATCCGCTTAACCAACGGCCAGCATTCAATCCTTTCATGCACAAACCATCTTCAACATAGACTTTCATTATTCTCTCTTTACGCCCTTTCTTACACCACACAACTTCTAATACGTTTCATTCCTCATTTTATTAATTCTTTTCACAACAAGCATTGCCCCTAACGATCTGTCCCTCTGAAATCTACATTGAACTTTAGTCTATACTTCTTATTCCCAGACATAGTCCTCACTACCATACCAATAATCAAACAGGTAACAACATACCCTAATGTAAGACCCTGGTGCACTCAAGACTTAGTCCTTTACATTCACCAACGATTTAATTGCACCAGCCACCTTCCGCCATTCACAACTTTCCTACTACATTCTGGCATCATCACGTTCCCATCTATCCACACATACCCTAAATTATTTAACTCAAAAACTTGCTTCCAGCTGCTCATCCATCTAACATAACTTCACACTGAGACTGTCCTCACTCACAACCATTAACCTTACTCTCATCTACGTTTACTTTCAAACCTTCCTTTTACATACCCTGCCAAATCTCTCTACCAATCCCTCTCAAACTCTCTTCCGATTCGCCACCACGAACCAAATCATCCGCCATATAATAGGTAGGGCACCCTCCACCCCTCTCCATTCTCCATCATTCTAACACCAATTTCCTGCCCCCCCCCTCGAATTCTTTCATAACCCATCCTATTATACACATTGATTAACAAGGAACATAAACACAACCCATGTCTCACTCCGCTATTAATCATAAACCAATCAATTGACACCATTTATTCTTTACACACGCTTCAACTATGCGTCGATCATACTTTTGATTGCCATTCCAAGCCTACTACCACACCAATATATCACTAATACCTGCCAAATAAAGCTTCCTATTAACTCTATCATAAGCCCTGTTGTAAATCCATAAAACCTAATATAAATTTATTCTTCATCTCCCTCTTTTCTCAATCATTTTGTTTCAATGTAAAGATTTGAAATCCACACATCCTCTACCACTCTAAACGCACCTTGTTCTTCACCAACCAGTCCCTCAGTCACTCGCGACGTCAACTCTTTCACCAAAATCCAAGCTTACTTCCTACAACACTCATAACTTTTCCCCTATAATTTCTACAATTCCCCTTTCCTCCTTACCTTATATAAGGGTACTATTACCGCTCTCCTCCAATCCTTGGAATATACCCTCCATAAACGCTTTATTACAAACAACTTCAAATCAATCAATCACCATCGTCGCCTGCCGCTCTTGATCATCTTCACTAGTAATTTCATCATACCGTGCAGATTTACCATGTCTTCAAACTTTCTCACTCTACCGCATTACCTCCTCCTTACTAATAACCTCATCCCCAAAATACCATTCCTTCTTGCACCATCAAAAACACACACATTCACTAACACCTCATCATTAACTGTTAATATTGTGCAGATTTTCGAAGTGTTCATATAATAATATATATATATATATATATATATATATATATATATATTATATATATACTATAATATATATATATATAATATATATATATATATATTATATCTTATAATATATAGTATATATATATATATATATTATAATTGTTTTTAACTAACTAGCACTTAGCACTACTAACTCTAAAAAAAATTAATTACGAATGGCTAAACGTTTTAATTTTTTTCAAATTCAGATACTGTTCTTTTAAGTCTTGCAGCGATCAGCATCTCTAAATTACTCTAATGTAATGACGAAACTTCACAAGAAAAAAAAGAGTAAGTTTCTCTATTTTTTTTAATAGATAACTTTTAGATATAATAAACTGCAAAAAGATATGATTGTTCATTTTCTTAGCATCTCAAAATAACATTACAAAATTAAGAAGTATTTTTTTTTTAAATATCTAAACTACGGGGACATAGGTATCGGAAATTTTTTTTTCTGAAGTCATTATTTATGAGGTTAAAGTCTAATGTTCTTTTATTACTGTAGATTTATTGAAGTTCACGACTGGTCGATCGTAAATAGAAACCTGGAGCCTTGAGGATCTTATCGAGAAAATCAGATTAAGGTAAGATTATGAGAGAAGCATTTTTATCATTATATAAAAAACGAAAGGTAATGGATAATTTTGTAAAATGAACAAGCAGCCAAAATGCACAAAAATATGGAATTCTTCAAAGCAGGCCAGTGGAGAAGTGAATTTTTGTTGGCTCTTCGGTTCCGAATCGGCGTCTGATCCCCCTTTTTACAATTATAAACTAAAAATAATTATAGTAAAATTATTAATAATAGCCTCCCCTTGGATCCCCATAGACTGGAGGTGGGATGCGCAAACACGCATCTGATCCGAGGCATGCATGATCATTCCTAGAGCATTAATACGTGATAGTAGGTCCTCAATCCAGGCCATCACGGTCCTTTAAGTCGCCTCTTACACATGCAGGACATACAGTATCAGTAAATTATTATTAATTTTTTTTATGGCACCGGTACAAACCTAATTTTTTTTGTTCGCTCTTTCTCCGCCCCCTCTGCTCCAAAGTAAGGTCGTTACAATTTTCAAACATATAAATTTAACAAGCAAAACTTTGTGGTTTAGCATCTATAGGATGATGGAAACTTGCAAAGACGTTAAGGATGACAAGATGAAACCTTGATCCTAATTAGTAACTTGAACGAGAAGGGACCAGTTTCTCATTAGCGTAACGAGAGGGTCTTCAACTCTTACAGCTTTTTCAAGTGTATCGCTAAGAATAATAGTTCCATGGTCGGTAAGATGTTTAGAGGTAGTGGATCGAAATAAGTAATACATCGGGAATGATGGGTCTGCTGGCAGCCCCGGGGGGAGGGGGTTGGAGTAGCATGTGGACTATACAAATGAGAACGACTATGACGGGGGGAACATTTTCGGCGTTGCCCCAACAGTTTGGGCACCTGTGATGTTGAAGGCGTGCCAGGCGAGGGGTCACCGGTAGTAAGCAGAGGCCTTCCAGGTGATGTGATGAGAATCGTGGGGTTAGTGTTCAAAATGTTAGTTTCATTATCGGAAAGATCTATCAGGTCCCGAGAAGAAGTTAAAATTTCTTTCATAATATATTAATCAAATTGTTCCCCCCACCTCATGAGAACAGAGCCCATAAGGTTGTACACAGAGGACAGAACTAAGTTGTGGGGGGGGGGGGGTGTCTTTATTACGGGTGTTCCAGAAGGGTCATGGAAAAAGAACTTAACCTGGTGCTAAGTCGTGTGCACCCATCAAAAACAAGTAATGCGTCACACACCCCTTCAGCACAGATGACGCCGGGTGCCCCTTCCATAAGGAAAGATGACCGCCGTGTTGATCTACCTCTGAAAACTGAGGAAGAGGATTGAAAGAGATAGATAATTCGAAAAATGATTAGAGGAAGAATCCTAAAGGATTACATATGTGACAAGGTAACATACTAGCGCTGGGGCAGGATGGAAGCTCAAAATACCCCTAGTATTGGTTCTTATATCCTAAAAGAATATTAATGGGAGGATGCTATAATATTAATATGAAG
Source organism: Trachelipus rathkii (assembly GCA_015478945.1). Classification (NCBI taxonomy): domain Eukaryota; kingdom Metazoa; phylum Arthropoda; class Malacostraca; order Isopoda; family Trachelipodidae; genus Trachelipus; species Trachelipus rathkii. The sequence goes on from JABUQX010033054.1 coordinate 23,243, forward strand.
TGTGTACTTACTGTAACTTCTGAAGCAACTAGTTTTTAAGTTGGTTATCATCGGGCTAATCTAGAAAAATGAGGCATTTTCTACATATAAAGATGGCAATAGGGATTTTTATTTATTAAAAGTAATTTTCATTTGATATGGCATCCATTCTTCCGATTTTCCTGCCATGAAAAAACTAAAAATTCTGAAGTGAACTCTGCAAGTATAGAAAAATAAATGAGAAGCTTACTAAGCAAACTGTACCCTTCAACTCACAAATTAATTCCTTGCCTGTGAACCGTGGCAGAAAAATAGAAAAGTAATATATATATCAATGTACGGGTGGGGTCAGAGGAGAGAAAAGATGAGGGATAAAAGAGAAAAAAAAGCGTCGGAGAGAAAGGAAAAGGAAGAGTAGGTAAAAGAGAGAAGCTTAATTACACTCAATACTGGGAATAAATAATACCAACACGTGTAAAAATAACTTTTATTTTTAAAAATCTAAGGGTACGTTTGTCCCAAAATATCTGGAATATTTTTATTTGTATTCATAAACCAAGGAACGTCATCCTTAGAATAAGGTTTCAGGGGGATGTCGTATGGAAGAGTCAGGTCACTTTCCTCTTTGCTAGTTTTGGACAAAGTGAAAAAGCTGTCACTACCCTGCAAGTAAGAATAATAATAATAATAAATAAAAGATATTTAGGCTTATATTTTACTCATTCAAAGATAAAGGGAATATTAATAACACGCTATTTCAAATTAAAGTTTAGATTACAGTTGCAATGACTGCAAACTCTAAAGAATTACCGCTCTGGTAATTTTTTAGTTTCCAGTCATTGCAACCGTCATCTTTTTTGAATTGTATTTATTAATATAAAAATCTAAGGGCTTGAAAAATGGCTTGTAAATAAAAAAAAATATGAGCTAATGAGAGCAAAAGTTGTAGTAGTCAAAAATTTAAATTTACAAATACGCTTCCATCTTTTGAGTAATAGTTGAATTAGACTAGCACTACTACAGTACAAAACAGATTAAAGGTAGAAGTAGGTTATCCAATCGTGGTGAAAATACGACTTGTAAAAATCACTTACACCACTTTTATATTAAACGCTCATGTATATACAGTAGAAACAAAATTTATAGAGATTCATTAGTATTTTTTTATTCAGATGTATTAACATAGGTCATAGGGAGCTCTTTAAAATTTCAAACTATTATTTTCAATTGTATTTCTCAGTATAGTAATTCGGAAGTGGACTGCAGCACACGTGTCATCAAAGAGGTGTCCAATGGATTCTTCATTACAATTCCGAAGAGGGACTGGAGAGGAAAAAGACTTTACCCATATGTATTAAGTCTTCAAGAGGGTTTCCACCGTCTTCATCAGTACAAGTCGGTGAATGACAAGTACCTATATGTCATCAAAAATGTATCCCATCTCCATCTACCAGTACGATTAAAGGACTGGAGGAATCAAAGTATGTATGTTGATAGTGAAGCGTGTGTAAGAATAAGGAGTGGAGAGTGAATTTATTTAGTTTTTATTTGTTTACTTAATTTGTATATGGATGGGGTTATGAAAATATTAGAGGGGTGGCAGGGAAAGGTGTTAGAGATCGAAGATAGCGGAGGGTGCCCTGCTTATTGTATACATAGAATTTGGTTTTATGTGGCGAATCTAAAGAAACTTTGAAGGTGTTTCGATTTTAGCTCTGGGCTGGTCCAGTTTTTGCACCAAATTGGAAAGGGACATAATTTTCAGCTAATTTTTACCAAATAAAAAGCAAACCGCTGTTTTTTCTGTCTTGTGATTTGTTTTTGACATTTCTCAATTCTCATCCAACAATTGTTTTTCGGAATGACTTCAAACTTGAAATTTACAAAGATGAGTCTATTACCTAAAGAAATGTGCAAGAGAAATGATTTTTAACACAAGATCCCAGCAGTGGTCGAATAAAAAATTGCGATAAATTTTTTTTCTGATCATCCGATCAGCATAAAATTTTCAGAGCATTTGTAGTCGTGGGAGATGCACATTATTCATTTAGATATTTTTTTGGTATATGCAGTAGTTTTTGATTTGTCCTTGGAACAAATTTTCCAAAAAAACATTTTGACAATTTGAAAAAAAAAATTATTTGAGTATACAAAAAAATAATTAAGTAAAATATATGTATCTCGCCCGACTATATACGCCATGAAAATTTGATGTTAATCGGATGAGCAAAAAAAAATTATCTTTATTTCACCTTTTCAAAAAAATTGTTTTTTGAAAAAGTGAAATATTGAGATAATTTTTTCCTACTCATCCGATCAACATCAAATTTTCAGGACGTATAAAGTCGGGCGAGATAAATCTTTAAAACTTGGATAATTTTTTTTGTACACTCGAAGAAATTTTTTTTTATAAATTTACCAAAAATTTTTTTGGAAAATTTGTTCCCAGAACAAATCAAAACTATTGCAAATACCAAAAAAAAAATTATCTAAATGCAAAATGAGAATCTCCCCGACTCCAAACGCCCTGAAAATTTCATGCCGACCATAAAATAATTATCCCAATTTTTCATTCTCAAAACCAAAAAAGGTACGGTTCGAAAATCGACCTTTTCCAGGGATCTGGGGTCAAAAATCAATATTTCCCTTGCACATTTCTTTAGGTAATAACCCATCTTTACATATTTCAAATCTGAAGTCATTTCGAAAAAATGTTAAAAACATAAGTTTTGAAAAAAATTAAAATACAAATCGCTGCAGACACGGAAAAATCTCGAAAGAGACGTTTCAGACGTAAGAAAAAGCTGCAGTTTGCTTTTTTTGTTAAATATTTGTTGAAAATTATTTTCCATTTCCAGTTTGGTGCAAAAAAAAATTGAAACACCCCGGAGCAAAAATTGAACCTTCTCCTTCTGAAAGGATTAGAAGGATGTGTAAAAGGAGGGATTTGAAAGTAAATAGTAAGGTAGTGGTGATAGGTGAGGAGAATCTACAATGTGAAATCATGTTGAATGGTAAGCAACATTAACAAGTATCCGAGTTTAAATAAATATTTAGGTTACATGTTGGAGGAAAAAGGAATGCATGATGCAGAGGGTAGTAAGAGAATGGCTAGTGCAATTTAATATTTGGTGAATAAAGGCGACTAAGTATTGAGTGCGCTAGGGTTCTTGCCTTAGGGTATGTTGACACCAGTGGTTAATGTATAGTGGCGAAACTATGATGTGGAATAAGAAGTATATTATCCATGGGGAACAAATTTACGTTTTTTGTTGTCTAAGATCCGATACTTGCTTCTTATATATATTTTTGTGCTGAATTCAAAAATCATTTTGGTTTTTGTCTGTAAGGTCCAGTTTTACCACTATCACATGAAAACATGGGGAAAAATTGCAAAAAAAAAATGATTTTCCCAGTGAACTGATGAGACAAAACGATTGGGTATACAAACAGATAATCTAAATAAAAAAATGTGTACCTTGCACAAATATATATGCTCTGAAAAAATCTTATTAATATGACAAATAATAAAAAAATATATATAGCGTTTTTCAGTTATGAACTTGTTAAAAAAATTGTTTTTGCATTGTTTTTAATGTATCATTGAATAACGGCAAAATTGGGCCTTATAGACAGACACCAATATAATTTTTGGATTAGGCGGAAAAAAATACATAAGAAAGAAGATTTATATATAAGTGAACGAAAAGTTTGTTCCCCAGTTTAAAAATAATACCTGGGAACAAAATTTTTGTTAGCTTGTATACAAGACTTCTTATTTATTTTTTTGCGCTGAATCCAAAAATATATATTGGTGTTTTTCTATAAGGTCCAGTTTTGCCACCATGTAATTTTTTTTATTAATAATTTCATAAATGAAAAACTGCTATATCTTTCTTATCATTTGCCCTATCAATATGAAATTTTCACAGCATATATACTTGGGCAAGATACACATTTCTTTATTTAGATAATTTATTTGTATACTCAACCGTTTTGTTTCTTTTCATGGGAAACAACTTTTGGGGCAAATTTTTTTTTCCATGTTTTCATGTGAATAGTATCATAACTAGACCATACAGACAAAATCCAATATGATTTCTGAATTCAGCACAAAAAGTTACATAAGCAACCAATATCGGACACCAGATAACAAAAAAAAACGTAAATCGAAGGAGTCAGAAGAATGGATAAAATGAGAAATGAGCGTTACAGAGTTGTGTGGTCTGAGGAAAAGCATTAATGAGAATGTATTAAGATGGTTTGGTCATATGGATGGATATAGGCTTGTGTGTGTGTTTTGAATCGATCGGCTGGGAGTTGGGTTGGTAAAAAGTATTTGGAGGAAAGGAGAAGAATGGTGCATAATAGGACTAAATGGCGTAGTTTTGTGATGGGGAATGGTTATGTTCCTGGCCCAGGGGATGACCCCCGACGTTGAGGAAAAGTATTTTCTATTCACATGAAAACATTAGGACACCTACCAAAAGAATTATTTTTTTTTTCTCGTGAACAGCGGTAAAACTGTTGAGTATACAAAAAGATACACTGAATAAAAAAAAATTTGTACCTCGGCCAATTATATGCTCTTAAAATTTCATATTGATAGGACAAATAAAAAAGATCTCGTGATATTCTTTTAAATTTTTTTTTTTTTATTAAGCAATTCATAAATGAAAAATTTCTATAATATAATTTGTCCTATCAATAAAAAAATTTCAAAGTATGTATAATTGTGACAAAAAAATTGTCTGAGACATTTTTTTTATTTAAATCATATGTTTGCATACATAAGTTTTTTAATGTTATTATGTGAAAAGCGACAAAACTGGACGCGATATACAAAAAAAAACAGTATTCTATGTAAGTCACAAAAATTTGTGGTGTGCTGTGTAGTAACTGGAATTTGTTTGCTAAAATCCTCCAGTTTGAGAAATACACGTAACATGAGAGACCAACATTGGCAGTTAAATTTGAAATTTTTGTTAATGAATTTATACTGAGATTGATGCATATGCTACTTGTCGCAAAATGTACTATTTTAACAAATTCTCTTACAGCCGAAAAATTTTAAAACTTAAAATTAAAACTTGCCTGCTTTTCTGGAAGCCATAGAACACCAGCTTCGTAGGATCGAATAAACAGTTGCATTCCTTGCTTTTGTAACTGCCCCCAAGCTGCCTTTGATAAATTGGAAGACGTAAGCATAAAATATTGAGCTTTCTTCAAATCAGGAGAAAGGCGAGTGTAGGTTTTAATATGAGGCATAGATCGTGTCCTTTTCCGAACTTCACTTCGCCAACAACTATAAAAATTCAAGCACAGTTAATGTTATTTATTGATTTCTCTAAATTGGAAGTAATAAAAGTTAATCAGTACCTGTTTTAAACTTAATGTATTATTATAGTTTACACCAAATGTCTGTAGGTAAAGCTGTGTAACTCATTAAAATTGTCAAAGACTTTCTGAAATGTGTTTGTTTGAGGTAAATTTGTTTTGTGTATTGCCAACACAAACAATTTGAAGATAATCTTAAAAAAATACGTTTTGTACTGTATTTGCATATGACGACGTATATATGAGTGTGCGTGTCTACAGTTCTCATATGACAGTGGATGCAGCTTCGCTTTGCAAAAAAACAAAAACAAAAAATGAAATTTATTAAAAGTTAATTGATAAAAAACAAAAGGGCAAAAAATTTATGGTTAAAGTTTTCATTAATTCTTAATGTGATGCAAATCTGACAAATAAATTGCAATCAAACTAGAAACCGCGCAACTGAGGACAGTAAATGAGCTTTCGACAGACAAGTTGAGTATGTTGTCGTTTATGTGTATGATAGTAAAACGATCTAGAGCAAAAAAGTTTTTAAAAAAATATGCCCAATACTACAACACAGTAATTCATAGCACCTAAGTACTTATTTCACAGCAACCATTGTTTTGTCTTATTACGTAATGCAATACTGAATTCATAGTAACCAGTCTTTAATCAGTGTATATTAAAGACTATTTTAACTAGCAATAAAGTTATAATATGCATAAAGACAATTTTTCTCTTATTTTAATCCCTTTTCGACCGAAATGCAAACTCTTTGATCAGGTGATCAGCCTAACCCATTTATCTAATATGGCTGGATGAAAGGTCAGGTAAAACTCGAAAGTGTGAGCAGTGTACTGATCTTGTTAACATCTCATTTGTTAAAGCAAGGGTGACACCAACATCACTACACCTTCCTTTAACATTTGTAATTTAGGATAAGATTTTGCTGTGGAATATGGAATGTGAAGGTAATGGAGAAAAAAAAACACAAAAGAATATAATGAAATTATTTAATCAAATGGAAAACGAAGAGTTTATGGCTTTATGGGAAGGAATTAAAAGGCGAGAAGATGCTAAAGATTGATGAAATTATTCCATTATAAATGCAGGAGGCTAAAATACTATAGACTAGAAATTGGAAAGAATATGGATGGAATCTAAAGAAAGAAAAAATGGGAGATGATAATTTTGCTACAACTAAAGTCCGGTCAATATGGATATGTTTAAAGAAAGTAACTTGTTAAAATTCAGACATTTTTTGTATATTGTATAAGGATATTGTGGAAAATAAAAAGAAAGTAACCTTCTTACAAAGCTGTAAAAAGGCAAGAGATACTAGAAGGCTTGAGCAAATAAAAATAAACTATTAATAATAGTTAGTGGATATGAGAGGGCTCTTTCTAGTCCATCAATTCCCTTTCTTTCTAAGGCAACAATTTTTAACGCTTTTGCTGTTAAAGTTAGGCTATAGGTCGAAATGAACTTAATGAAGCAATGATACACATTTTTCATAATAAACACGAACCTATATTTTAAATGTTTTCTTTAGTAACAAAATATAAAACATTTTTAAGTATGATTAAAAGCTCAAAATTTTAAATTCTTTCTATATCCTCCCATCTCTTCCCACTAGATGTGGGGTAGGGGGTGCGCAAAACACGCGGAAAATATAATAGTTAAGCATAAGAGCATTACGTATGTCGAAAGGAATCCCACCCTACCATCCCCTTAAGTGAGATCTCAACGCATTAAGAAATCCACCCTAAGGCTACACAAGACTGCTACGGACCCTAACTGTGGTGTCTCGTCAATGTGGGGTTCATCCTCTGGGCCAAGCCCACAACCATACCCCCTCACAAAACCCCGCCATTCACACCTAATTATGCACCTTTCTTCTCGCCTCTGCCAATCTCAGATTCCTTTACTGACTCAATCCAGTATTTCTTCGCTGTCCCAGTCGGACAATTCACAGCACGCCCACCACTATACAACTACTTAACCACCCGACTATCACCCGTCCTTCTATATGACCAAACCATCTTAATGCACTCTCGTTTATTCTCTCAATGGCGTCTTTCTTCACACCACACAACTCCCTAATGCGTTCATTCCTCATTTCATTAAATCTTCTCACATCTAACACGCCCCTATGATTATCCTATCTGAAAGATTGTTACCTTAGAATCTGAGTGACTTCTTTATTTCCATACCATAGTTTCACTGCTATACATTAACACAGGTAATGCAAAACTCGAGTGCACTCAAGACTTAGCCCCTTGTATCAACCAAGAATTTAATTGCACCAGCCTCCTTGCTACCATATACACTCAACTTTGATTACTAGAATTCTTAACATCATCCCTATCCCTTTCATAATCCATAACATCGTTATTCCTAAATATTTTAAACTACTTGATACTTGTTCCAATTGCTTACTATCAAACTTGACTTCACACCGCGGACTCTCCCCATTCACTACCATAACCTTACTCTTATCTACTTTTACTTTCAAACCCCTCCTTTTACAACACATCCTGCCAAACCCACTACCAGATCCTTCTTCAAACTCTCTTCAGATTCGCTACACAAAACCAAATCATCATGGTACAATAAGCAGGGCACCCTCCGCTCCCTTCCATTCTCCCTCATTCTAACACCTTCACCCTATTTCCCTCTACCTTTCCAATTCTTATCATTCACCGTTTTTTTTTACTCTTTCTCCTCCATACTATTTATATAACCAAGTAGATCATCAACACATCCCTGTCCTCCTCTCCAGGTCTGGGGTCAAATATTAAACCAATCACTTTCAACTCCATTTATTCTGTGCACAGGCACCTTCTATATTTTCACGTCATGGCATTAACTTTTGATTACCATTCAGAAGCCTACCACTTTATAAAACACGCTTCCATATAGTCACTATCACCTCTGTGCTCTAGCATTGGAGCTTTCCTATGATAGTCGCTGTCCGCCTACGCGTAGTGTTGCAAGCCCATAAAACCTAAATACAATTTATTCTTTTTCCCTCTCAAAATTTTAATATCAGACAAAATAAAAACAAGTAAGCAACTGAAACAAACTTAAAAATTGATGTCTAAATAATAAATTCATTCTTTAAAAAATTAAAAATGAATCTAGAGAATTTATTACTGCTTAACAAAGCAGAGGGTGTATGAAAAGGTTGAGTTGTGATTTAAGAGAAAAATGTAGAAATAAATGCATGATATAAAACACCCCAAAACATCTTAGCTCTTTATCAAATTTAAACTATGAAATATAAAAACAATAGGCGTATGACACAGGCGTTCGTGATATATGGTGTTGGTGGTAGTCTTCTGAATGGTTTCAAAAGTATCTATGTCAATAGTGAAGCTTGTGTATGAATAAATGGAGTTCAAAGTGAATGGTTTGCTATTAATAGTTGGGTGAGGCAGGGCTGTGTTAAGTCTCCTTGACTGTTTAATTTGCATATGGATGGGGAGATGAAAGAATTCGAGGTAGGGGTTGTAGAGAAATTGTGTTTAGTACTGATCCAAGAGAATCGGAAGAGAGTGGTAGGGATGTCCCTGCTTTTGTACACTGTGATGATTTGGTTTTTTGTGGGACGAATCTGAAGAACATTTTGACAGGATTGGTAGAGGGGTTTGAGAGCAAATGTAGATAAGAGTAAGGTGATGGAAGTGAGTGAGGAGTGTTCTCAGTGTGAAATAATGCTGGTTGGTGAGCAATTGGAAAAAGTAACCGAGTTTAAATATTTAGGTTATACTCGTATGTTAAATGAAAAGGGAATGGATGATCTGAGTGTAGTAGGAAAATTGTGAATGGTAGGAAAATAGCTTGCGCAATTAAATCTTGGTGATACAAAAGGACTAAAATCCTGAGTGTGGTAGGGTTCTGCTTCTGTATGAGGGTATTTTGTTGCTGGTGTTAATGATAGATATAGTAGTGAGAAGGTCGACAATGGTGTGTTGTTATAAAAGGTATAGATCTAAGGTACAATCTAGATGGACAATCTTAGGGGCGTGTTAGGTATGAGAAGAAATGATAAAATAAGGAGTGAACGTGCTAGGGAGTTGTGTGGCGTGAAGAACGGCGTAAATGAGAAAATAAACTAGAGTGTATTAAGATAGTTTGGTCGTATGGGAAAAGGATGGATTAAAGGGCCCCCCCCACCGGGAAATTTTTTTTTTTGGGTTTTTTAGCAGGATTATATTGGTCAGCTAGTGATGGATGCAATCGTAAAGTGGATTAAGTCTGTAAAGGGATGTCAGAAGGAAAGGAATGTGAGCTTGGTAGAGGCGAGAAGAAAGGTGCATAAATAGGAGTGATATGGCTGGTTTTGTTGTCGCAGAGGATATGATTGTGGGTCTTGGCCCACGGGATGACCCCTACAATGACGAGATACTTTTCTGTTTCCAGTGAAGTTTGACGCCACTATTCACCGCAGAGCGTATGTCGGCAGTACGTTCCGAATCGAACGGGATCGAGGGAAAAAAATAAAGAAAATAAAAAAAAAGTAACAAGGAGGTAAACAGGCAAACTTACATAAAATGAGAACAAATGTAACAAGGCGACAATACTGTGTAAATGTTAATGATCCAGGTCTGCTTTCTCGTGAGCCTTTTTGTAGTGTACAGGTAACAGGATCCACCAATATCCTTGGGTACTATTCTCCGCAACATTCGTTTCACGTCGATATACAACATTTATCCTGATATATATATATAATATATATATATATTATATATATATATATATATATATATATATATATATATATTATAATATATATACTACTATATATATATTATAGTATTATATATAGTATATATATATATATTATATATATATTACTATATATAAATATATTTTTTCTTCTTTATCTACCTTTTTTTCCCCAAGATTGGGAGTAAGGTGAGCCTACAAAGCATCGGAAAAGAAAAGCCAGTAGAAGATAATGACAAAAGTCAAAAAGCCGCAGCCTTTACCCACCCCCTCTGTACCATTAATTAGTAAGAACTCGTCGCAATCAGAAAAATCCACCCTAGAGCTTCATGGGACCCCGACGGATTCACTATGGCATGTCGTCAATGTAGGGTTCATCCCTGGCCCAGGTGGCCCACAACATACCCCTTTACAACACCACCCGCCATTCTCTCCTAATCATGCACCGTTTCTTCTCTGCTCTGCCAAACTCAATTTCTCTCCTGCAAACATTCCTTTAATTAGCTCAATCCACTTTTTCTTCCGTCTCCAAACCGGTCGTTTCCAACCACACTCACACACCTATACATCCCGCGTTAACCAAACCGTTTATCATTCATACTTTCCACAATGCAACTCATCCTCTCATACTTTCATTATTTATCACTCGTTTCCCTTTCTCTTCCACAACTCCTCTAATATGTTCATCCTTCCTCATCTTTAACATCGGTTTAACTTCCATAGCACGCCCCTAAGATTGTCTATCTGAACAGTTTGAACTTAGATCTATACTTCTTCTTCCAGACCATAGTCTCGCACTATAACAATAACACAGGTAACAACATACCCTCATGCAAGACCCATAGCGACTCAAGACTTAGTCCCTTTTACATTCACCAAACGATTTAATTGCAGCCCAGCCACCTTCCTACCATTCTTAACTTTCCTACTACACTCTGCAATCATCCGTTCCCTTCTCATCCAAGACATACCCTAAATATTTAACTCAGACACTTGGCTCCAGCTGTCAAATCTAAACATAACTTCACACTGAGGGCCATCCTCACTCACAACCATAACCTACTCTTATCTACGTTTACTTTCAGGCCCCTCCTTTTACATACCCTACCCAAATCTCTCTACCAATCTTCCTCAACTCTCTTCAGATTCACCACACAGAACCAAATCTATCCGCATATAATAGATTGGGCACCCTCACTCATCTCCATTCTCCATCATCTCTAACACATTCTCCCCCCACCTCTAATTCCTTTATAACCCCATCCATAAAATACAAATTGAATAACCAAATGAGACATAACACAACCAGTCTATACTCCGCTAATTAATACTAAACCATAATCACCCCTTGACACCATTTCATTCTCACACAGCGCCTCACTATCCTCATACATACTTTTGATTCCATTCAAAGCCTACCACCAACAACACCATAATATCACTAACACCTGCCATATATATATATATATAATATAATATAATAATATTATTATATATATATATATATATATATATATTATATATATATAATATATATATATAATATATATTATAATTATATTATATATATATATATATATATATATTATATTACCATTCCATTGCTTCATTTCAGAAGCCTATCCATCCCCCCCCCCGCCCCCCCACCCCCCCCCATATAATCCACTAACACCTGCCATATCTGTTTATATATAATAATATATATATATATATATTATATATGTATATTATATATATATATATATATATATAATATTATATATATAATATATATATATATATATATATATATATATATATATAATTAATATATATATTATATTATAATATATATATTAATATATATATATATTTGTTTATTATAAATATATTTAAATATACTAATATATATATATATATATATATATATAATATATATATATATACCTATACCTATGCTCCCGGAGAAGAACTCTTCAAGACGAAGTCACTTCTTCCCCGGGGGGGAAGCTACAAGAACGCTCAACATCCCCCCCTCCACCAGGAGGGACATTGTCGACAGGATCCGGACGGGCGCCGGGTCAAAAGGTCGGAGATATCTTTGTTTTTCTAACACCTTTATCTTACTTCTTTAACAACATCTCCAATCTATCTTTTCTGGCTGTTTCTTCTTTCTTGGTGATGAGACTACTTCTTCTTCGGTCGGGTGACGTCGAGAAAAACCCAGGTCCCCATTGATTTTATTGCCCTATATGCCAACTAATAGTAGGACTAAACAGCGTCCAATGCAAAAGCTGTCTCGGGTGGGTTCACCTGACCTGCTCCCCATTCCAAAAGCTCCCCAGAGATAACATAGGCTATTTCTGCGCAAAATGCAAACCTCCCACTAGTATTCAAAACCCCCCCCTCCCCAAAACAAACCCCTAACTCTCAATATACTACAATTAAATATCAATGGCCTAACCAATACATCTATAGAACTCAAACGCACTTTCCTTAAAAAACATAATATCCATATAGCCATCATTCAAGAAGCTTCCCTCCCCCAAAATACCCCACTCCCCACTTTTTACGGTTATGACGCCATCTACTCCCCCTCCCACTGTGGTAGGTCAGTTATTTGTGGTTGTTGTCTCATAATTTTTATTGTTTTTTTAGGTACAGCATGAAAGAAGGAAAGATGAGATTTCGTGAGCAGAGCAAAAGATGGAACGTCAAGGAACAAGGAGAGCGCTTGGACATGCAGTGATTTATTTTAGTGTATTAGTGCGATTTTTAAAATTTGAAAATGCAAGAGGGAAATTAATTTAAATTAAATTTCATTTTTATTAATCCTTTAATTAATTTAATTAAATAAGTGAAAATAATTTCGTTTAATGTTTTTCAGTTAAAATAACATATTTAGATTGATTTGATTTTCAAGCAAAGCATAAGGAATTAATTTGATTTTTTTTGAAATATGAATAATGAATTGATTATTGATAAATGCTTATTGATTTGAATTAATGAAAGAGGATTTCGTTTATGGAATTGTGTAACATCTGGGAAGAATATTGATGGACTGACTGAATTTGGATAATGTGTCAAGGGATTTGTTCTGATGTTTTGATGAATGAGGCTCTTTCTTTCTTTAAATTTCTGTGGTAAGAGTACTTAATTATTATTTGTCGTATTTTTTATTTTTTTAATGATTAATTGATTTATTGATTAATAGATTAATATTCTTATCATTGTTATTAATATTTTGATTAATATTGTCTATTATTATGAGGATTATAAGTAGTCGATTTTTTTTGGTTTTTAAGATTGAAGTATTGGTTTTGGTCCAGTCGAAGGTATGTTGCCTGTGGGACCATAGAAATCGAAAAGTTGAAAAAACTGGTCATCACCATTGGCCAGGTAGCTACTAATTATTATTTTTGTTTGTATTTAGTTTTCTTATATAGATTTTAATTTAATAGTTGAAATTTTGAATTTTGCATTTTATGAATTTTAAATGATTAATTATTTTAGTCTTGAATGTTAATGTTAAATTGATTTCGATTGATTTTATAGTAATTTACTTACGGATTAATTTATGATTTTAATTACTTATTTAATACTTAATACTTAGATTCATGGTAGGATTTCTTTATTTATTATTTACCTTATTATTTTTTATTTGTTATGTTAGGGTTTGTTTATTTTTTTTTCTCATTCCAGTTTTTTTCTTGGGCTGGTCTTCCGTTTTTTTTGCCGATCTTACATTTCTTTTTGGACTCCATTTTGTATGTGGAATATAGGCATAGGGGACTGGACTACACAGAGATTGTAATATTTTGAAAAGGAAAAAATTGAAGAGAAAATTTATAAAAATAAAGATAAGAGGGACCTGAATAAGTAAAATTAAAAACAAAATAAACAGAATTTACTTAACAAAGAACTTGACAAAAGGGATTGAAAACAAAATATTCGAAAAGACAAACTGAAAACTATACGTGAAAAAGGGAAAAGGAAACGAGTGAAAATTGAGAAAAACGTTTTGTAATTTAATAAAAACAAAACAAAAACATTTTGAAAATTTATAAAAATATTGTGAAGATATAAGAAAAACATTTTGAAAAACGTAGAAAAACGATTTAGAACAATTATTAAACTTAGGCGAATAGTGGAAAACATTGTGACAAAATTGTGAAAAAAATTAAAATTAAAAATAACTATTTCATATACGGAATATATATTATATAACATTTTTGTATTTATCGGTTAATATATTTATATGTCTATAGGTTTATATTTTTTAGGTCTGTAAGGTCCTATATGGTGTAGGTTTAAGGGTATTTTGACTAATACTGTATAAGGGTATATAGTAGTGTAGTGTGGTATATGGTAGAGGTATCGGGTTATCGTATCGTGGGATATACTAATTTTCAAGGTGGTGTCAAGATATCGTGTGGCTTTTTAGAAAATTGTAAGTTTAGGGAATATACATTTGTGTTTTTTTTCTTTAATAAATTTAAGGTGTATGTGTATTTTCGTTATCCCCATCATTTATCCTGGAAGGCAGCCTCACTCCTTTCTTTATTAAGATTATTGTAGTTAGGTTTTTTTTTATAATAAAATCTGCTACATATTTGTGGCGCCCAACGTGGGGCTGTCTTGAGGGATAGGTGAGGGGTGCAATAGTAATAGTAGTAGTAGTATTAAAGTAGTAATAGTAGAAAGTAGTAAGGTAGTAATATTAGTGTAAACATGGCTACGAATGAGGAGTTGCGGGTGGAGTTAGAAAGGTATAAGGAGGCTTTGCGCAAGAAAGAGAAGGAGAATGAAGAGTTGATAGAGAAAATGCAAGAAATGCAAAAGGGGATGGAGGATATGGAAAGGCGAATGGAAGAGAGAATGGAAGAGAAAATGGCTGTGAAAATGGAGGAAATGATGAATAAAAGGTTTGCTGATGGGATTGGAGGGAACGGAACGAATGGAACCCGAAAAAGGGTGACCTCTACTCCAAAGGTAGTAGATGTAAAAAGAAAGGACGAGAAAGTGATGATCCAAGACGATGAGTTAAGTTATGTGAGTGAGGATGATGGGGATGAAGAGAAGGATGTAAATAAGGTGGTGAATGGGAAAAATGGGAAGATTGAGAAGAATGGGAAGATTGAGAAAAATGAGAAGAATGGAAAGGTTGAGAAAAAGGATAAAAAGAAGAAGAAGAAGACTTCTAAGAATAGGAGACATGAAAGAAGAATGAAAAGTAAGAGTATAGACTCATTATATAGTAGTTCGGAAGGAGAGATGGTTGAGGTTGAGGGATACGGGATGGGATCTGGTTCTGAGTCTGAGCGTAGAGTGAAAAGGAGTGTGTTAATTCGGGACATCCCAAAAATTAATAAATTTAATGTGTATGGTACGAAAGAGGTTGAGGAGTTCTTTAGGGAATATGAGGGTTATTGTAGGGAGAAGTTTGACGAGAATAAGGTCTTTTGGGTGAAAGAGTTGGGCGAATTTTTAGAGGGGCGAATGTTGGAATTTTATAAGGCTGTCAGTGTGGGTGAGCCAAAGTATGAAGTGGTTAAACAGAGAATCATGGACCAGGTTGGGAGAGTGAAAGGGGGAGTGAAGTATAGAAAGGTGAATGATTTTGATAAGGCTAGGCGTGGAAAGAGTGAAAGGATTGATATGTATGCGCACCGATTGGAAACCTTGGCGAGAAAGAAGTTTGGGGATGATGATGTGGACGGGAATAAGAGATTGTTGAAGAAGTTTTTGGATACAGTTCCGACCTCGGTGACAGAATATGTGAATTTGCGAAGGAAAGAGAAAATGAGATGGGCGGGAGAACGATTGACTTGGGAAGATGTTCTGGAAATTGTAGAAGATAGGGAGTTTGAAGGAGAGCGAGAGGAGAATGAACGACGAGAAGTGTATAGTGGTAGGGGAATGAATGCGAGTGAGAGGGTGTCACAACCACCCCAGTATAAATCGTATAGGGACGCACTGAAAGCTAACCCCTATGAAGTAATGGTGAAGTTTTTTGAAGATTTTTACGGTGGTTTTGGAGATGATGAAAGACAGGTGAATGCAGGAGGTGTGAGTAATTTTTTTGCTGGTCGACAAGCTGGTGGAAATGTGAATGTGAGAGGGAATGATGGACATAACCAAGGTCAAAGGTATAATCAGGGTCAAGGGATTAGAGGTCGTGGAAACCAAGAAAATGTGAGTGCGAATAGGGATGTGAAGTGCTTTCGTTGTGGGAAGATGGGTCATATGATTTCGGAATGTAGATGGGCAACTGGTGCTTGTTTTAGCTGTGGGCAAGTGGGTCATTTGGCCATGAATTGTACGGACCCGCAAAGGACTGGGTGTAGGAGATGCGGAGGTGTGGATCATTGGGTGCGTGATTGTCCACAGGGAGTAAGAGCGAGGCAACCGGTATGTGGGAACTGTGGTATCGAGGGGCATTTTTCTAGGATGTGCGGGTCCCCTAGAAACACTTGTACTAAATGTGGGAAAATAGGGCATGTGGCTGGTATGTGTTGGAGTGTGAGGCAACCAGTCGGGGTAGGTCAGGTTAATCCTGGTGTGCTAGGTCTTGGTACTGGTGTTAGTGGTCCGGTTCAACCGGTTAGTGGTCAGGCTGTTGGTATGAATAGGAATGTAAATGTGAGTGAGGCAGGGGTGAACACGGTCAATAATCAGGTAAGGGTAAACACTCCGGGAAACGGGTTACCTTGAGGGTTGCAACTGGTGAACCCTCAGGTGAGATTAGGTTGTCACAGATAGGGGATGTAAGTGTCGATGTGTTTTCAGTTGGTCCTGTGAATGAATGTATGAGTATTAAGGTTTATTGTGGAGGTATTGAGGTTCGTGCTTTGATTGATACTGGGTGTATGGTTAGTGTTGTGTATAAAGGAGCATATGATAGGATGAATATAAGGGAAGATCAGAAAGAAGTCGGTAGGGGTCATATTAAAGGAATTAGTAATGTGTTGGTACCTGTGGAAGTAAAATTTAGAGAGAGCGTTAGGATAGGAGGAATAGGCATGGAGGAGAGTGAGTTTTATGTGATTGATAGTTGGAATGAAAAGTATGATGTGTTATTGGGATATAAGTTTTTGAGTGCAAATGGGATAGTTATTCATCCTGATCGAAAGATGATAGAGAAGAAGGTGAATAAGGATGGAAAATGTCAGATGTATGTGAATGATTTAGGGAAGGTAGATGTGAAATTGGTTAAAGGCGTGGAAGTGTTTGCTTTAGAGGATAGGTCCTTGAAGACGGATAAAGTGGTAAGTGTGAAAGTAGGTTGGAATACGAATGTGGGTGTGGATGAAAACCAGAATAGCATGTTTCTGGTGGATGGTTATGATGCGAGGTATAGGGTGAAAAGGGTTGCACATGTATTCGACGGTATAATAGATTTGAATAATCCCAGGGTATGTCTGCAGAAGGTGCCTGATGTGAAAAAGAAGAGAGTGAGAGGTATAAGGGTTGGTGATGTAGTTGGTAGTTTGTATTCTGTTTTTGTAGTAGAGAATTCGAGAGAGAATGAATGCTGTGTGTTTGCTGGTGATATTGAGAAGAAAAAGGATTGGGGGTATGATGATGAAATGGTTGATAAAGTAAAATTACCGGAAGGATTGAATGAGGTAAGGAGGCAAAAGGTTTTACGAATGTTATGGGAAAGGAGGAAAGCGCTGAGCCAGGGCGATGAAGATTTTGGAAATGCAAAATTGCCGGCGTTCCGCATAGTGTTAGCGGAGGACACCCCCATATATCAACGACCTCGACACTTTCCTCCCCCCGTTGCGAATGAGATTGAAGAGCAGTGTGAAGAGTTAGAGCGAATAGGTGTATTAGAAGAGAGTGAGAGTCCTTGGAATAGCCCGATTGTGCCTGTGCGAAAACCTGATGGACGTTTGAGGTTGTGTATTGATTATCGTAAGGTGAATGAAAAGACTGTGAAAGATAGGTTTCCTATGTGTGTAGTTTCAGAATGCGTGTATAGTATGTATGGGATGAAAGTTTTTACGAAAATGGATCTGGTGCGTGGGTATTATCAGATGCCAGTGGAAGAGGATAGTAGGTGTGTGACTGCCTTTTCAACTGCAAAGCGGCATTACCAGTTTAGGAATTTGAGCTTTGGGTTAGCCAATGCTCCAGCGGCGTTTCAGAGGGCGATGAATGTGGTCATGAATGATTTTCCCAGTAAGAATGTGATGGTGTTCATAGATGACATACTAGTGATGAATGAATCTTTCTCTGAGCATTTGAAGTTAGTGAATGATGTGTTGAAAAAGTTAGAGGAGATAGGGATAAAAGTGAAAGTCGAAAAGTGTGAGTGGTTTGCGGATGAGGTTGAATTCTTGGGACACAAGGTGTGTGCGACTGGTTTAAAGAAAGCAGAAAAGTTTATTGAGAAAGTTCGGCAGTTTCCAAAGCCGAGGAATGTAAGAGAGTTAAGAGGATTTTTGGGTTTGGTAGAATTTGGAAGGAAGTTTATGAAAGATTGTTCGGGTGTGATGAAACCTTTGACTGAATGGACTGGGAAAAAGAAGAGTACGATTGTGTGAAGTGGAATGATAAAATGAATGAAGCGTTTGAAAAGTTGAAAGCGGAAGTCGCAAAGGATGTAGAGCTGGCTTATCCGGATTATAGTGAGAATGCGAAACCTTTGGAAGTTTATACGGATGCAAGTGGGTATTGTATGGGGGGTTGTTTGATGCAAGAACAGGTGATTGATGGGATTGAAAGAAAACGAGTGATTGCGTATGTTTCGAAAGCGTTTAGTATGACAGAGCGAAAGTATTCTACGATTGAAAGAGAGTTGGCTGCTTTGAGGTTTTGTTTGAAGTCGTTGCGTCCGTTTTTGTATGGAATTAAGTTCATTGTGCGAACGGATCACCAACCCTTGGTGTATTTGCAGAGAATGAGGATCGTTGATAGTCGGCTTGCAAGGACTTTGGAAGATTTGAGTGATTTTGACTATGTGGTTGAGTATGTGCCGGGTGAAAGGAATGAAATTGCTGATTTGATGTCGAGAATGCCTGGGAGTGAGAGTATGAGTGAAAAGGTAGTGATAGACCCGGAATATTTGCCTAAGGGATTGATGAAGGGAAAAGAAAGTCAGGGTGGGGGTGATTCTATGTTCGAAAGTGTGTTGTATGGGTTACAGGATTTAGCTAGGGATAGGTTGGTCTCGAGAGTGCCTGAGAGTATGGAAGAATTGCGAAGGGAAGTTATGACTGAGGTGTGTAAGAAACCTGAGCAGATAGGGATTAGGAAGGTGAAATATTTTATGAAGGAGTTAAAGGCTATGTGTAACGTAGGTGTGCTTCCGGTGCAAGAGGTATTGATTGTTGTGAGTAAGTTGTTTAAGATAGTTGTATGTGTGCATTATGGTGGAGAGAGACCAGTTTTGTATAGGAGTGAGGGTGTAAGTGGTGCAAAAGTGGGTGAGCTTCATTTACAGTGTTTAAGTGGCGTACATTACAATTGGGTAATCGAGAAAAAGAGTTATGATAGGAAGTATGTGTTGGAATCGGAGTTGGAGGAGTGTCTGGGAGAGGGTGATGAGGTGGCGTACATTACAATTGGGTAATCGAGAAAAAGAGCTATGATAGGAAGTATGTGTTGGAATCGGAGTTGGAGGAGTGTCTGGGAGAGGGTGATGAGAATGTGAAAATGATTTGTCCAGGGGAAATCGAAGAGGTTGTGTATTGCGAGCATGGGATAAGTGGAAGAATGGAGGTGAAAGTGCAGGTGAATGGGAGAGTATTTTGTGGACTGATTGATACTGGGGCTCAGATTTCTTTAGTGAATGCGTCTGTGGTACGAGAGATTGAGCAAGTAACATGGCAGATAGAGAGGAGGAGTACGAATGTGAAGATCAAAGGGATTGGGTCAGGTGATTTTGTCGCTTTTGAAGAGGTTTTGTTAAAGGTAGTAATAGGAACG
>JABUQX010033055.1:22500-25000 GCA_015478945.1 Trachelipus rathkii
AATATTTTGGAACAATTTATACATCCTAGCAACATTTTAGTACGTTTTACGTTCAAGTACTTTTTATTGCCTGCTTATCTAAGAAATTGCCGTCAACAGTATTTAGTAGGACATTTTAGAGTGTTAACATGTCTGTGTCCTATAATTTATTTAGTCTAAGGGATTCATTAAAAAAAAAAAGAAAAGCTGTTATTGGAAACCTTTTCGCGCTATTGAATTGAAATAATCGAAAAAAAAATCGATTACATTGTTCGTTCGATATATATATATATATATATATATATATATATATATATATATATATATATATATATATATATATATATATATATATATATATATATATATATATATAAAAAAAAAAAAAAAAATATATTTTTATATATATAATATATATATATATATATATATATATATATATATATATATATTTAAGCCGGTTAGGTAGAGTTTATATATATATATATATATATATATATATATATATATATATATATATATATATATATATATATATATATATATATATATATATATATATACTATATATATATATATATATATATATATATATAGCTAACGAAAACATCGAAAACATATTTTAATAATTATAATACGTACCTATTTATTTGTATGAAAAGCTTGTTTACATTATATTTACCAAATACTTAATTTTAAATCACATTCCAATTGAGTAATTTCTTAGGCCTATCATTTTTTTAAAATAGAGCTGTCGTTTTATAGATAAGTTTTAAAGCGTTTTTTCTTTAATATAAAATCTACACTTACTCCATTATGCATTATTTCAATTATTTTATTATATAATGCTAAATACCACTTAAATAAAGTTATATAAAATTAATATTCAATATCAGAACAATCAGACACATCCGATACAAAAATTTCAAACAAACTGCCACAAGCCACACATTTCGTACATATTTACGGGAAGAGAACGAAAGGTTTCATATATTTTCGATTATAGGTAGGACAGACTAGCCCGCTCCCTTATAAGTTGATGTAAAAAATGACGTCATTCGTCCGCCCGGTGCAAAGAATTTTACTTCTAAGATCAGAGTAGGAGCGAGAATTTCTAAATGAATTCAATTATTATTATAGCTATTATTATTGTGGTTGTTTTTCTTTTAATTTATGATGCAAAATAGCTTCTTTTTTTAACTTTTATATAAAATTTTAATAATTTAGTATACTTTTACAATTTAATTTCAATTATTTAAAACCTAAAAAATATTGGGTAGGAGCTACCTACCCGGCCTACCCTATATATACGCCCCTGATATATATATATATATATATATATATATATATATATATATATATATATATATATATATATATATATATATATATATATATATATATATAAATATATATATATATATATATATATATCTTCTTCTTATATTTATGTTAACAATACTAACAAAGTATATCCCTATATATATAATAATATATAATATAATATATATATATAAGAATATATATAAAAATATATATATATATATATATATATATATATATATATATCTAAATTTCTAAAATATATGCAAATCTCTATCTTCACTATATATTTCTGAATATGTTATACAGTATATATATACATATATATATATATATATAACTCTGCTATAACTATATAACTGCTCTTTATAATATCTATATATGTATATATCAGCATATAATAATAATACATATATAATAACCATGTATATATCATCTTTGTCTTCTCTATAATGCATGTTATGAATGCTGGCCACTGCATTTTTTTCTGAAAAAAATTTCCAAAGTTCAAAAAATTTTTAAGTTCAAGAAAAGTTAAGTTAAGTTTACTTTTTTAAGAAAATTGTTTAGTGGTAAGCTTCTGGCATAATTCCAGAAGCTTGCCACAAAACCTATTACTTATAACTTTCTTTTCTGAGCTTAAATTTAGAACTTAAAATTTTTCAGAAAAAAAACATCACAGTACGAGTATCTAAATATACCATATATATAACTATATATATATATATATATATATATATATATATATATATATATATATATATATATATATATATATATATATATATATATATATATATATATTTTATATATATATATATATATGTGTGTGTATGTGTGCGTGTGTG
Source organism: Trachelipus rathkii (assembly GCA_015478945.1). Lineage (NCBI taxonomy): Eukaryota > Metazoa > Arthropoda > Malacostraca > Isopoda > Trachelipodidae > Trachelipus > Trachelipus rathkii. The sequence continues at coordinate 24,651 of JABUQX010033055.1, forward strand.
TGTGTCTGTGTGTATGTATGCATGTAGATGCGTCTATGTGTGTGCGCATGAGTGCGTTAATGTGTGTGTTTACATAAAATTTAATAACTAAAAAACTGAAAAACAACCTTAATATTCTGCATAGCTAAGCCAACTCTTTCAATTTTATTTTCATTTTGCAAATTAAAATGAAATCTGCATTTAATTTATATGAATATTAAAAATTCCAAATCCAAATGCTTTATTCAGAAAACAAACAATTTACATTGTTAAGTTTAACATGCAGTTATAATATTTAGTTGTAGTATAATACAATACTTAATGATATACAATTTCTGAAAGGGGCTGCTAATTGCAACACAGTGTTGTGT
>JABUQX010033056.1:0-34985 GCA_015478945.1 Trachelipus rathkii
GGGGAGAGATACCTAATGTAGCTTTGTGATGCAGAAGGCCCGGTCAAATTGCTGTACATATCTGTTATTGTAAGGTGAACAACAGCCATGAATACTCTATTTTTTAAGAGACTTACTTTAAAGCAAATTGAATTATCAATTGGCCGTTGTCAATTGAAAGCTTTATTAATATTGAATACAATTATGATTATTATGATTATTTATGATTATATTATTATTATTAGTAAGAAAATATTAGTATTGGGAAATATTGAAATTATTTTATTATATATGTTATATATTGTATTATTATTGAGTTCAGTTGATTATTTATAATTCAGATTATTATAAGTATTTTTGTAAAGCGAAACATGCGCATTACGTTTTATATAGTAAGAGATGGTTTGTATATATATCTATAATAAGTTGTTTATTGAATAAATGCTTTTTTTTGTAAAAGGTGTGGATAGCCCAATCGGTCGGATAACGTTCATTAGCTTTTTATTCTGCATTGGAATCTAAAGTTTTCTTTTCGGAATATAATGATTGCGTAGCTATATATGCGATCAATTTCCCGCCTACCTTGTTCAATTCTTGTATAATTTGTTTTACTAAATTATTAATAAATTATAAAATTTATTTTACTTGCTGTTTTTTAAGGATTGTGATTCGTTAAGAGCAGGTGTAATCCTATCATACATATAATCACATTCATCGATCAACTTGATATTAGAAAAAATAAGAGAATATATCTTTTATAGAGCGCCCTTGAGAGTATTGGGCTTGTATACATAGATTTGAGTTTCACACACGATTGTGGGTACCAAATTAGGTTGGACGTTCATAATATCGATTATATGCGTCATAAAGTAAGTATTGTTGTATTTCTCGTAAGCAAGGTATGATGCTGATTGGTTGTTATATTGAGCAAAAGTGCCACACACTTTATATTTTATATGTGGTGATATAATTTCGATGTGTAAAATATGCCGTCTTATTTAGTTGGAAAGATTAAGGTGATAAGTGTATACTCTTAAAGCAATTGTGTGTAGATTGTATTTTATATGTGCATTATGTATAGTCAAATTCTCTTGCAGGAGAATGCATTTGGGTAAAGAGTTTGCATGGATGTTGCTTGAGATGTTACTTGGCAGGTAAAGCGACTTGCTATTCTTATGGTAATGTTATTTTATGAAGTTTTCGCCGGTTAATATTTATTGTTGGTGACAAATACAAAACATTTGTAAGATTAATATTTGTTTGTTACATATGGTTAAAGTTTGTGTTCACAATTTTTGTTGCAAAGAAAGAAATATTTAATTACTAATAAGGCAACTCTTTTGCATTAGAGAAAACTGTTATTGTTAAAAGTCAAGCTTGATCCTGTATTATTTGTTCACACAAACGAATCGATGTTTTACGTAAATTTCAAAATTTGATTAATTTCAAGTAAAGATTTTAATTGTGACATAAATGGAAATCTATCAAGCCCCTATGCTTGTTGTTTAATATATCTTATCTTTATTTACTACACATTTTTGAAACATAAATATTTATATATTAATATATATATATATATTTATTGGGCGAGGAGCTGTATAAGAATTAATGTTCCAGAGCATTTGTTATTGGATAACAGTTGATGCATTAATTCTTGATGAACATATAGTTTGACGTATTGCATGTACCCTAATATGGTCTCGTTGATCTTAGTATTGCATAGAGAAATCTATCCGCGTAAAATGATAGATTGATTTTGTGTACTTGGAAGTTGGTATCTATTTCGGTGTGCATGTTATGTAGATAACCTACGTGACATCTACATATGTTACATGGATGGTAATAAAATTAGTTTTGTCATAAAGGCACGTACGTTATTTATTTTTTTATTAAGTATTTTTTAAATTTATTCGAGTATTTTTCTTGAGTTTCAAAGGTAGCATAGAGGATTTTTTTTTTTTTATTTAATATTCCTATTTAGCTAATATTTGAGGTCTTAAAGACTATTTGGTTTATCATGTTCCAAAATTCTAACGTTTGATCATTAAGACTTTGGTTCTAAAGGTTCATTGATAGACGAATAATTTGACGTGGATGGGGTTTTCAATATAAATTGCAAGCGAATCCGTTCCAATACCGTTGTTTTCACTTGAAGGATCTTCAGGGAGATAAGTGGTGAGTTTTGAGTATATAATTTGCATTGCAGTGTGCAACAGGCGTAACGTCATTCGACATGGGAGGTCTGGATACGTGGATACAATTAGTTGAGGAATCTTGTAAGTGTTAATTTGTTGTATTTGTCACAGGGGCCTGCCAAGGGAATGATTTATCTGTTTGAAAGAGACCTTGGGATTTTTGTTTGACTAATTTTGTCCATTGCATTCTCTTAATTCAGGAAAGGTTCAGATGAATTTATTTTTTATAACCCCTCACCAGTCATATTGTCGTTTATCATTGGAATTTCTGTGTTGTGAATTCATTTGTTGCTATTTGGCTGAAATTATTGATGCTTTATTCATTTGTAATTGTTTTGCTAAAACCTGTGCCAGAGTTACTGTTTAAGTGTAGTCACCAATATCGACAGTTGGGATTATATGTTTGGATACATTGAGTTTTTAACTGTCAAGTTTTAGTCTATGCAACTGATTGTATTTTTATTGGAAGTTGCAGCGTATAGTGAACTTTATGACGTATGGTGAGAATAGTAACCTTGGCTTTGCAACAAGTACTCATGTGTGTGGAAAGAAAGTCAAAAAGCACTGAATAAGTTTGAAATACTTTCTATATTTTAATGCTTTTATTAAGTATATATTATATATATATATATATAAATATATAATAATATAACTATATATATATATATATAGTATTATAATATAGTATATATGTGATTGTGTAGACCAGACGTGTTTTTGAGTGCTCTGTATAGTGTATATAGAGTGTAATTGTGGTAGTGATATTATATATATATAGTTATATATATAGTATATATAGTATTAAATATATATATATAATAATATATATATATATTATGATAAAATATTATATAATATATATATATAGTATTTAATATATAGTATATCTTGTTAATGTTATGATAGTGATATATATGTGTGGTTTGTTTTTGGGTTAGTATGTTTGGTATTTAGTGGTGTGGAGTAGTGTAGGTATTAGTGTTATTATCGTATATTTTATAGGTATATATATACTATATATATTTATTATATAGTATATATATATAATATATATATATATATAAATATAATTATATAATTATATAATAATATATATATATATAGTTATATGTAATATATTAGATATGTGTTTAGATAGGGGCAGTAAAATTTACAAAAGTTGAGTGCGAAGCGCAACAGTGATTTTCGAAAATTCCCGTTTTTAAACTCGCTTGGGTTCTGGGGCGAAAGCACTATTTTCCCGCAAATTTTGGAGATTACACGACAGATTGTTAAACCGTATATATATATATATATATATATATATATATAATATATCTTAATATACATATATATATAATTAAATATATATATATTAATTTATATAGTATATATATTATAATATATCTATATATATATATATATATATTATATATAATTATATAATATATTATATATATATATATATATTTGTAATGTTTGGTTCGAAATTTGTTTTAATGCGTGTATCAGTAGGTAGCCAGAAAATTTCGAGAAACTGTGTTTGGTAGGAAAACGTGATTGCCCGCGATTCCGTCTGCGTGGTGAAGAAGATGTACTTTGTTGAACTGGAACGATATATTTTTAGATAGATCTGGTTTTGAGTACAGACGAGTTATAACAATGGCTACTACTAATGTGCATTTTGTTGAGATGTCAGATCGATGGGTTGTAATTGCGTAAGCGAACTTGGCTGCTCGCATTAAAAGACAGAATGGCTCAAGAACCGCGATTCGAACAAGCAGAAGATTGCGCGTTTAGAAGAGAAAACGTAGCCCGCCCTCTCCGCACGCACAGCAAGAGCGCACCACGCGGCAGCACACGCTACGCCCTTCGAATCTTGAAACGAGAAAAGGCTAATGCTTGAGGCTGAAGCGGGGAGTAGAGAAACGCTACAGCGTGTGAAGCCTCGAGGCTCATAGAGTTAAGTTGCAGCAGAAGAAAGAAATGCTGCCACCGCCAAAATTTATGCCGAGGATTAACACAACGTCCGCATGAAAGGCCAATGGTATGATCAGAAAGCACTCAAAGCAGGCCACAGCACTTCCTACGCTAGTAAATACCCGAAATTAAAATTTCCATTTTTGATGAAAAAAAGGAATGATATAGAAGAGTAGCTTGTTTAATGTTCGAAAAACAAGCGGAGGCAAATGACATCTCTAAGGAAAAGCGAGCGTTTGTGGTTTTAGGGTCTTTCCTTACAAAGTAGCTGGGTTAATGTTAATCAATTTGCACTGGTTGAAGGACTAATAAATATGACCCTGTGCCTGGAAAAGGAGCTTTGTTAGTGGAGGTACGGTCCACTGAAAGTGGATACGGGCCAACTACAAGAACATGAGCCCTACGGAGGATGATAACCCTAAGGTGTACTTACAAAAGATAATTGGAAGCTCTGAAGAAGTGATACCGCAGCGAACGTAAATACAATGACACCAGATGATCTCATTGAGTTTTTTTCAGTTGACAAGTATTTAAATCACTGTCCCAAAGAGAAGCTCGCCACTTACCTAACGGGATACGAAAAAGAATGAAATACCGGAGGAAGATTATAGTTAGTGTCAGAGGGATATAGTGGAAAGCGCAGTGCATTTAAGAGTTCGTAACAGAACAGTCACGCACGAAGTCACAATCACGGGGATAAAGGTAATTAAAATTATCATAAATTAATAATAATTAGAATAATAAGGCAGTGGTTACTTGACGAATAGTAATCATATTATAAAGTAGTTGACCAAACATACATCGAAGGGCAAAAACAAGTGAACGTAAAGATCAGGTAGCGAAGCCGGGCGACACGAGCAGAATCATCGTCGGCTAAGGTAGCAGTGAGCCCAGGGCGGTGATCACATGCTACAAGTGCCAGAGGAGAGGGCATCTCGCCTAAAGAGACTGGTAGAGCCCTTCCCTATTTCACTAAATAGTGCGTGAGGACATGGGAAAGAATGGTTCCAGTAAAACAAAAGGGTGACGTAATGAAGCGACGGCCGCTATTTGGATTCGCAGTAGAAGGAGGCGAACCGCCGTGTCGATATGCCTGTAGCTTATGGACGGGTGGAAGCGGATGTAGTCCCAGACACCCATCGTTGCTGGTTGTTAGTCATAGTGATCGTTACGATAAGAGTACGTATCCGGAAGTGTTATGTGGTTGTGATTACGTAAACGACTTGAAGGTATTGTTGAACCGGAAAACGGTGATAGAGGCCACTCCGCGACAATTGAGTGAGCCACCCCTTACTATTACTGGGTAGGAGACCGGGCGCAGGCTGCTCGGAGCGCTTTATGAAAATGTTGGTTATTTGGAATGTCAGGTGTGCAGTTACCCCTTGTCGACCTAACCTCGCATGGGAGTCGACTTGTGTGTCGAGGTCCCTCGTAAGTGGTAGAGGGATACCGAGCATAACCCATAGATACGTTTGCTAATTCCCCATCCGCCGAGCAACGCACGGCTGAAAGGAAGATTCTCAGGGTAGAATCGTTATATAGAAACAATCGTAATTTTGCGAATGGCGCAGTTCGGTAGAAAGGAGAGAGTTTTGCTAAGAGAGGAAACCTGTAACGTCAACAATCTCTGGACATCATGCAGGAAAAGATGTCGGACGCAACCATTCAGTAGCATCATTGATAATGATGATAGCCCAAAGTCATCTCCAAGAAATGAGCGTTACAAGGAAAAGAAAGTATTTGAAGTCCCGTACGAAACCACTAAAAAGAACGTTTGAAGACAGTACAGAAGTCCGGGTGTCCAGTGTACTAATCGATTGAAAAAAAGAACTACTTATCGTGGTCTGATGAAACAGAAATCGTTAGCTGAACGAAGATGGTGAGTACAAGTGAGAGACGAGGTATGCCGCTCACCACAAAGTTCCGGAGAGAAGAATGTAGTAGCTGTGGGTGAAAGGGATACAACTCATGGGAGGATATACGGGGAACTTACAGCGTTATCGAGAGACTTTTAAAAAGTAGACAAAAGACGGATGTTACTGCTATGCAGAGGATCGAGGTCAGTAGAAAAGTGAGAACAATAATGTAGTAAACGATGGATGTGCTATTAATGAGAGTTATGGGAAAGCTAACGGAAAGAGATTTAAACTTTGGTTGCTACCTAAAAGAAATATAGGATTAGAGTTTATGAAGGTTGGCACATGATGAAGTCTTGCGGTGGTCATCTAGGGAGTAAAACAGAAGACAATGGGCTAAACTTACCCCAAGCGTCTTTGCCCGAACATATATCTGGTATGTAACAAAACAGATTGTTACTCTTGTGAATATGTCAGAGGACGTGCCCCGAAAGGCTCATGGAAATATCTTGTGTCCCATGCCCATTCATTGAGGAGCCCGTTCCAGGAGAGAGCTAAATATCGACCTGATCGGACGCAAATCTCACGACCGTTCTTCAGAAGGGCATCAGTATGTCCCTAACGCTGTGGACGCTGCCACGCGCTTTATCCTGAGGAACGGTACCTCGCAGAAACATAATCTGCATCCAAGAAAGTTTATATGGGGGGTGCGGTGAAATTAATACGATTAAATGCAGATGCGATGTTCCGTCAAGAGAGTGAAGATAAAAGAATGTACGTATAAAGAAGTTTGTGATGGTATGCCGAAACGCAGCGGAGAAGTTAAGGAGTCATTTTTCTCAGCAAGTATTGCTGGGACAGTGTAGAATTTATTGGGCGTTTAGGATTAAAATGAGAACAGGGGAAGAGGCAACAGTTTCACTGAACTGTTTAGAAGAGGGGCAAAGTGATTGTGCCAGAATACTCTGATAAAGGGAGAGGAGATGAGACGCCGAGACCGCCATAGAGAAGTGGTACAGTCGGTTAATGATACTAAGAACAGAATAAAAATAGCTGCAAATGAGTTTCTTAAGAGAAGACAAAGCGTCTAAACTTGATAAAATAAAAGCACAAAAAATCGCTCTTTACTGCGTGACATTTGAGGTAGCTCATATTTAATGATTACTTTTAATGATTACTTTAATGATTAAAACTGATTGTAAAAGTGGGAAGTGTGATGATGATAAGAGAACAAACGTAAAGAGTTGTCATATGCTGAAACTTGTTTGCAAGAAGATGATAGGAGTTAGCAGGAAGGGCGAAAAGTGTCGGAAGAGACACAGAAAGACAAAAAGTGTAGTGGTATTTATGTGAGAAGAGTGGAGAGAAAAGAATGTGACGCAAGAAATGTAGAGAGTAAGTCTGGAGGAAAGGGTGTAAGAGGAACACTAATGATCGTGTATCAAAAGAAAATGCCGCGAGAATAAGGTCATGGCTAGCATATTGGAGGGACGAAGGAATGAGCCGACTATTTTGTCGAAAATAGAATTCAATACTTCTCTGACCCGGCGCGAACTACCCAGATACTCCTTAAGACTCGTTCTTATCAGAAGACTTCCAGCAGATCGTATCTGATGATATACTTGGGTCGCCTTCAAGAAGCCTCTACAGCAGAATGACGCGAATGATAATGAAACCAATGTTAATCATCATGTAAATAAATGCATGAGATCGTACCTAATTTCGTTCATGTTGGGTGGCCAGTAGATGGTAATGCAGTGAGATGCATGTGTCATATAAATTGTTTCTCATTGATTGTATTAAAATAGAGTTCAAGTTATTGCTATTGCAAGTATTAGTGTTATTTCTTTTGGTTTGTTATAACACTAATGTAATAAGTCTGAAGGCTCCCGGTCAAATTGCTTGTAAATTGTTTATATTGTACAGGTGATACAACAAAGCCAATGAGACTCATTTTTTAAAGCACTGTACTTTTAAAAAAAAAAATGTAATTATCAAAATTGGGCCGTTGTCAATAAAGCCTTTATTAATAATTTTATTATTATATTATCTATTATTATTATTAATTTATTATTATTATTTATTTATTATGTATTTATAATATTATTATTATTTATTTTATTATATTATTAATTTATTATTCATTACTACTTTTCACTTTTAAAATATCGCATATGCGTATTACTTTATATGTATAAATGGTTTTGTATATATGTATAATAAAGTAGTTTTATTATTGATAAATGCAATTTTTGTTAATAGGTGTTGAAGCTCACAATCCCCTCTGGACTTTCATAAGCTTTTTTATTCGATTGGAACAAAGGTTGTTATTGTCTCGAGAAATAGTTTATTATTTACAAATAGGAAATTGTCCACATGCCCGGTCCTACCTTTCAGATGCCTTGTATAGATATTTTTTTACAAACTTAATTAGATAAATGTATACAGTTATTTTACTCTGCTGTTTTTGAAGGATTGTGATGTCGTTAAGAGTTATATCTATTATTAATCATTCATCATAAATAGTATAAAAATATAGAGACATTATGTATTTTTGTATTGTCTTTCTGCTTTCATGGTTTGTTTAGCTATCTAAGTTGTGTATACGTTGTGTACTACAAATGCCTTGTATGCTTGATCAATTTTTTATTGTTATGGTAAGTTGTGTATTCTGTTAAGGCAAGGATTTGGCTTTATTGGTGTTATATTCAAAAGTAAATGTAGTGTTTGTTTTAATAGTTAATATTGTGCAATTCTAATGTCGGATGGTGTAAAATATTGCGCAGTGTGTAGGATTGTGTAAAATATTAATGTGATTAAGTTTTTATATTATTAAGTGCATATTATATTGACAGATTGTATTTTAATATGTGGATTAGCTCTCCGATCAAACTGATGACTGCAGTATGCATTTGTATTTTGTAAGGAGTATTGCATTCGGATTGTTGCTGATTACTAGGCAGGTAAGGCTAGTATTAATATGGTAATTTATTTTTAGTGAAGTTTTCGTCGATTAATATATTTTTGGTGACAAGATCAAACATTTTGTAAGATTACTATATTTGTTTGTTAACATATGTGTTAAAGTTTGTGCTCACACCGTTGAAATTTTTGTTTGCAAGAGAAGAATCATTAATTACTTAATAGGCAACTCTTTTGGCATTAGAGATAAAGCTGTTATTGGTAGAATCAGTGATATTTGTCGGTTGTGTGCAGACAGAAAGAGTCGATGGAATGAAATGACAGATCCGAAGTCATTTGAAAAGTAGAAGAGTTTAACATCACAGGCTATCGAATATCACACAAGTCTATATTTTATTTGTTAAAGATATTAGAATATTTATACAGTATTTTTTAAAGATATAATTGTTATTTATTAAATTATATATATCTTATAATCTATTTATGAGGGGATCTGGTATTATAAATTTTAATGTTATGAGGTTCACATTTTTTTATTGAGGTAACAGTGGTTGATTGCAACGTATATACATTGATTGAAGATATAGGTTGACATATTGCATGTACCGTATAGGTCGTTGATGTCTATATTGCATAGAGATATATATTAAAAGCATAAAATATAATTGATTTGTGGTACTTGAATGTTTCTTATCTATTCGGTGTGCATACGTATGTAGATACTACGGACGATCTAACTGTATATGTACACCTTGGATGTATAGAAACTATGAGTATTTGTATAAATGAGCAGTAAAGCGTTATTATGGTTATATTTTTATTAAAGTAGATTTTTGAGAGTATGGATTGATATTCCTTTCCTGATTGTTCCAAAGGTATTTCTAATATTTTTTTTTTATTTTAAAATTCAGATAAGATTTGATTAAAACATGTGTTTTCATTGATCAACACATGATCATTAGTCAGGTAAATTCATTGATAACAACGAATAATATTGACTGGACGGTTTTCATATAAAGCAACAAACGAAGAACTCGGTCAAACCGTTGTTTAACTTGAAGGATCTTCAGGAGATAAGTTGGTGAGTTGAGTATATAATTGCATTGCAGTGTTTGCAACAGGCCGGTAACCTCAGTCGTACAGAGGTCTGGATACTGATACATATGAGGTTGAGAATATTATTAATGTTTTTTAATGTGGTTGTAATTGTCACGGGGCCTGGCCGAATGGAATTATTTTATCTGTTTGAAAGAGTAAGTTTTAATTGGACATATCATGTTAATATCGTTTTTTCAGCCAATCCATTACAATTTTTATTATTATTAATTATATTATTATTATTATTATTATTATTATTATTATTATTTGTGATATTATTATTATTATTATTATTATTATTATTGTATATTATTATTATTAATTTTTTATTATTTTTTACAAGTTCTTTTTCAAATATATCGAAACTTCTTTATTTTCAGGAGAAATTTTATTAAGGACTATTCGCGAGAATAAAAAGAAGTTAAAACTTTTTATATTATACCAATGTAAAATATGGAAGCATTACACGAAGGATCACAAATCCCCTCCTACACTACCTCAGTGTTTTAAAAATTTTTATTTCAAGTTGGTTCAATTTCAATATCTTCGTATAGGAGAATCTCCTTTTATTAAAAAACTTAAGCCGGATAATCAATTGTGAAGTTTAAGTGAAGGTAATGAAATTGCTTGAAATGTTTTTTGAATGTTTTGTTTTGTACATGAATGTGTTATATCCATGATAATAGCTGTATTGCAAAATAATGTAAGCATTAGTTTCTTGGATTTTTCTTCAAAAATTATTTTTTTTTAAACTCATTTTTAATAATTTGATAAATTTTAGTTTTTATATTTAGGAAAATTATTTTTGTAAGCTGATTATAAAGTAATAGTTGTGTAACCGTTGATCCATGCTGAAGTAAACAGGTGATCATATTTGGTATAATTAAACAGTTTAACTTCTTTTTTATTCCTCGAATGTCCTTAAGTAAAATTTCTTCTTCCGAAAAATAAAGCAATATTTTAGAAGAATTGTAAGAACTTGTAAAAAAGTACGTTAAAAATTGACGCTGATCTAATCTAATTTTCTTATTATTATTAATTATTAATATTATATTTTATTGATTATTCATTATTTATTATTATTATGACTTATTATTATTATTATTATGTAATTACTTATTATTATTATTATTTATTTTATTGTATATATATATAATATATATATATATATAGGTAGATAGGTATAGTAGTTAGAATATGAAAACTAAAATACGTAATATATAATAAATAATTATATATAGTATATAATGATAATATATAATATAATTATATATATATATATATATATATATATAATATATTATATATTATATATGGCTCAAGTTGTTTGAAGCCACAAATTCCTTATATCACAATTATTCCCTATTTACCCCCTAGATCTAATTTTAGAAACAATTTTACTGTTACCCTACCGAGTTTTTGGTTTGAGGGTGTGGAGCTCAAAAGCCTTCTATATCAGAAAAGTTTTAATTTGTTTCTTTTTTTTACTTTCATGTTAATTTTCATATTTAAATTGTCGTTTCTTTAGACTCTTGGTTGTGTATCGATAAACTTATTTAATCATTAACATTATGTTATAGCTTATTATTTTTATATTTAGGTGTTAATTTTTTATAAAAGATTTTGCAAGGCGTTTTGCTGTGATAGATGTGAGATTATAATTATAGTTATAATAGTTAGTTTATAATAGTTAAATAATTTATTTGAAGCATATATATATTTATATAATAATATATATATATATATATATATTATATATATATATATATAATATATATAATATAATATTAACTATATATAATATATATATATATAGATAGTATATTATATATTTATATATTATATATATATATATATATTAAAAATATATGGTGTTTTTTTTGGATTTCAAAAGCCGAAATATTTTTAATATAATATTAAAAATCAAATTATATCAAATAAAAATTTTAGAAAAAATTTGGAAATATCTCTCTCGAAAAGATACCGCGTGCACGTTACAGAAGAATCGTCCTCCATAGTTTCAATAAGTTACTGGAAATCACGCGCGGTAGAGAGCTTTATATTAAACAAAAATGGTAAATAAAAATAAAATAAATAAAAATAAGAATTAGGGGGCCTCGAGCCCGACGGGGGACCGAGAGGGGGACGTTTTCCATTAACCCCGGTAGGGAGTGGGCGGAGGAAACCCCGCGCGAACACCCCCGTCAAATTCCAAAAAAGAGTTGGCGGGGGTCCGGAGACCCTCACCGAGGGGGCGGGAAATAAGTTCTCTACCGTCTGTCCGTTCCCCCGGAAGGCCGAGAGACCCCGACTCCTCTTATCTTGCGGTTTAGCCTTGGGTATCCTTTAGTTAAAAAAAAAAAAAATTTTAAAAACACCTGTGACGGAGTCGTAAAACGTAACTGGTCCCTATATGTATTTTTGAACGTCATGGCCGTCATCCGTCCTTATTTAAATTGACTGGTTAGGGGTCTATCACTAAATAATTTACATAACAAAAAAAATCCGAAATATGAACTTATTATATATATAAATAATAGTATCTAATAATAATATTTATATATATATAGTATATATATATATATAGTATATATATATATATATATAGTATATATATATATTACTAGATATTATATATATATTATATATAATATTATAGTAATTAATAATATTTTCTCTGACTTTCTCGATTCACACTGCGTTTTGGGCATTTTCTGAAACATATTTTTGACCTATGTAAAAAGTGACAATTCCTAATATGATTTTAATTTTACGCTCTTTATTTTTTTTTAATGTTTTCGATTCTTTACTTGCTTTATTAATAACTTCAACAAACTTGAACTAAAATTTAAATAGATATATTAATATATATAAATTTATATATATAATTATTTATATATATATATATATATATATTAAGATAATCATTTAGGCTCTCTTATGTTGTCTCACGACTCCTCAAGTTTTGGATTCCTTTGCTTTTGCGGTTTTTTTTATGACTTAACATCATTGCTAGCTATCATCTTGAATCACTCTACAATGAATAATTCTCAGGGGTGCATGCACGGAATATGTGATTTCAAAAGTTCGATAATATTTTAAAAATAATTATCTATTGCCAAAACACGAACAATTTATATTATAAAATTATAAAAAATGAACATAATCTTCGAAAAGTATCTCGAAAAGTACTACACTAACAGAAAAACCAATTGACATATTAAATCAGCGTATACAATGTGGATATTACAGCTTCAAAGATGTAAAAAAAACAAAAAAAGAAAAGAAAAAATTTTTTTTTCATAAACTGAACCTATGAGTCATCTCGAAAAGTACGACCTTTACAGAAAAACCAATTACATATTTGCAATCAGCGTGTAAAGCTTATTACCATAATGTAAAAATAAAAAATTTTTTTAAAAAAATAATTAAAAAAAATAAATAAAAAAAAAAAAAATTAGGGTGCTCGAGCCGACGCGGGACAGAGGGGGGGGACGTTTTCCCATACTACCGGAGCGGAGGGGCGGAAGGAACCGCCGCGACCACCGCCAAATAACCACCAAAGAGCCGCGGCGGTTCCGGAACCCCCCCGGAGGGGGGAAAATAGGTCCTACCACCTGTCGTTCCCCCGGAACGGCCGGAGAGCGCTCGACTTCCTGCCAGTCTTTTGCGGCTTTACGCATCTTGGGGCTAGTCGCAGTTCATTAGTTAATAAAAGAAAAAAAAAAATATTAAATAATCCGACCGAGTACGTAAAACCGTACTCTGGTCCTATATCTATTGTTTGCAAAATCATTCCGTTCACCCTATTACCTTAAATTGTACTGTTAGGATCATATAACTAGAATAAATATATACCTAAAAAAAAACATTGATAAAAAAGAAGATAAACTGAGACGAGTCTCTTCAAAAAAAACATAACATAAGGTTCCTATACTATAACTTATATATATAATAAGCTAGACAATAGATATGATATATTCGTTATGTTATATTATCTTATACTGTATAACTATATATATATGGTCCAAGTCTGGAACCGTTTACGACTTTCACACAAGCAGATCTGGTCGAAACCGAGATCTTATAACTACTAATGACTCAATTTGCATTGTTTTGAGGTAAATTTTATTTTTGTTTTTTTACTGTTTTTGTTGTTTGATAAAATAAAAAAAAAAAAAAAGAAAATGAAGTACTTTTAATTTTTATGGCATACGGTGTTGGCGCATGTGAGCGCCGGAGCAGGTCTTCCATGCTTCCACGGCATCGATGTAATACACCCATTTAAATAATACAAAAAAACGTCTACATGGCGTGACATTCATAATTATACTTACAGAATTTTAGTACATAATATCAATGATTTAACTGGGAAATACATTGACAATAAGTCCTTTGTAATTTTTTCGTTACTTAAGGCTTGCTCCACACAGGGGAGGTTTGTCAAGACAACTTGAATCTTTTGCGTTTTGAGCATTTGTTTTTTCCTAATAAGCGAATGTACACACATGCGTAGTTTGTCAAACACTTGAATCTTTGCCTGTTGATCATTTTGTTTTTTTCCTCAAACGCGGATGTACGTCCTACGACCATTCTACTCCCATGTTGCATTGTCATTTTTGGTAAAGGTTTTGCCTTCATTGCGTTGGTTTGCCAAATTAACAATTCTTTTCCATCGCATGGTGTAAAAGATTGTGTGAAGATAATTGCTAAAAAATCAATACTGCAAAGCTTGTTGCAAAAATTTCTACTGCCGAATATTTACAAGCGATACTGAATGTGACGTCATTACAAATACTTATATATATTATATATATATAAATATATATAATATATATAAAATTATATAATATATAATTAGTATAATATATATATATATAATTATAATATAATAATAGTATATATATAAACCCCCCGCGCATATATATATATATACATAATTATATTATATATAATATTATATATTATAATATATAGTATATATAGCTATTGCGGAATGTCTCCCATTAGTTTCTCAAACTCATGATCATATTATAATATCATCATTATATACTATATATATTATATATTACTAGATAAGATTATATAAAGTTTGTATGGTTTTTCGACACCTTTTTGAAAAAATGTTCATTTCATTCTCTTATTAACGTGAGTCATGATTTTTTCTAAAATACAAGCATTCTTCGGTTTGACTTTTATCTCATTTATACAGGAAATTTTTTTATATCGTTAATACCTATACCGTTATTTACGAAAATAGGCACTGGTTGCAGTAATATTTCTCACGAAAAATAAAGATGTAAGATCATCCATGTACCATCTGATGTTGGGTAAACCATTCGTTTATGTTTAACAATTATATTGAGAAACTTCTTTACAAAAATTATAGAATTCAAAAAATTATGAATTTATCTGGCATTTCCGCAAAAAAATATTTCAGCCACAAAAGAGACAGGAAGAACTTCACAATACAAAAGGGCCCAATTTTATTTTCAGGAATATAGTCCGACAAAAGTAAGATACTTGCATATAACAACTATCGTACGTTAAAAGGCTTTTATAATGCTCATTTTAATTAACATGTCGTCTGACTCGCTTTTGAAGAGTACATGACTATTTAGTTCATTATAAAAATATTCATTTGATTTCAACATCTTTTAACTTTTATTTATATTTTATTTAAGCAAAATAATAATAATTTTACAATTATTTAAGAGTACTACTCTTCTACTTTCCGATTCATTTTCTTCGTTTACAAACACCCCAAAACACAAATTTTTTTAGCCTATCTGCTTTTCCTTAAATTATATTCCCCGAAACCCCCCAAAAACCCCCAAAACATTTCACCATTCCGAAGCAAAATGATTATTTTTTCTTACCTTATAAATTAATTTTTAAGATTTGCAGAACTATTCTGATCCTGTTCGTTTACCGACTTAATTCGTTATGATCATATCATGGCAATATAATGAAAAAGTATAGAAATAAAACGAAACAGGCCCATGTGTATAACAAAAAAGGTCATTATTATAGAATATGATATAGGATATTATATTAATATATATACTACGACTATATATATATATAGTATATATAATATATTAATATATAGTACTCATAAATATACTAGTATACTATAATTTATTAATAACTATATATGACATATATATATTATTATATAAAGAAACCTATAATAATATATATATAATATTATATATAATAGTATAACTATATATAATATATATATTTTATATTATATAATATTATATGCTAATATATTATATTTAGTATATATATTATCAATAGTATATACTATATATACTATATGTAATCTTTATTTATTATATATATATATAATTATAATATATATATATATATATATATATATATATATAATATTATGTTATATATATATATATAGTATATATAATTATATCTATATTTATATTTAGTAGTACATATATATACTTATACTTATATATATATATACATGTATTACTAATTAATATAATATATATATAGATAACTATATATAATATAGTATATATTATACTATATAGATATATATATATTATATATAGTATATATAATATATATATTATATCATTATAGTATATATATATTATTACTATTATAAATAATATATATATTATCTAATCTAGTATATATATATAGAGATATATAATAATATATATGTGTTATAATATATATAAATATTTGACTATATATATATCTATTAATATAATCATATATAGTATTATTATTATATTATAATGATTACTATATAATATATATATACCGTACATATAACTATACATTATATATATATAATCATAGTTGATAATTATATATTATATATATATAATAATTATATATATATAGTATATGATATGATATTATAATAACTATAATATATATATATAAACTACTCTACATATTAATATCCTATATATATATATATATATATATATATATATTATTATATTAATATTATTATTATATACTATATACACTGATATAGATGATCATATCAGTATTTAGGCTTCGTTTAATATAATATTTAGGTATAATATATAGCATATTATAATACCCCCCCGTATTAATATACTAGTACTATACATTATATCAATAGATATATATTCCTATCTATATACATATACTAATATATATTATATATTAGATATATATTAATGATATATAGTCACTATATATAAAAACCAATTCTCTATATTATATAATACGTTTATTACTTATCTAAATATCGCTATAGTATACCTTTACTATAAACGATAGTTATATATGTATATAATATATATTACGATATCTACTATATTATATACTATTATAAGTACGTACTCACCTATATCCGACTACTATCATACTACATTTCTACGACACATCTAATAATCAACCTTTCTAAATTGTCTTCAATGCATGGTTACTGAAGTTTAGTTACAGGATTCAATATTTTATTTACAATTTGTTTGCGAAAACTCATAAACTCTTATGCAACGTTAATTGGATTAATATAACTCGTAATTTGTTCGCATTATATAGTATATATAGTATACTATATATATATATATACGCTATATATATATATTATTATACAAATATAGTATATTATAGATATATTTATATATATATGAGTATAATATATATATATATATATATATATGGGTAAATAGATACCGTATATGAAATTAACTAGTCTATAGTTATATAGTACATATATATATATATATATATATCATAGATATGATGCGGACATGCACATGTTATTATATACATATAAGCTATGAGACATGCTAATAATTATCGCACAGCATACTACGGATTAATGTAGGGTATCATCCGTACTTGGCACTGGAGGTACAGCTGAATTAGTATATAGAGTGGATGTAGCTAGTATATTATTGTATGGCGTGGTGACAATAGTGCCACCAGTGATGAATGATGAGATACGGGAGTACATATAACTATATATAATACTATATTATTATTTCTAATAATTTATAAATTAATATAGTATGATATTTAATATAAAATATAAGTCATATTACGTATAGATATAACCCTTATTAGTATATCTCTATATATATAGTATATATATTAATATATTAAATATATACTATATATATAGATATATATATATATATATTATACGTATATTTATATATATCAATCGCACGCTTGGATATAAAAAAATACAGAGATGCAGCAATAGATGCCCGTGAGGTGTGAACTTTTTCTATAAAAAAAAAAAAAAAAAAGAAAAAAAAAAAATACAATATTTATACTTATACGTATGCCAAAGCGCAGTGAAATTACAAAGCGTACCAACAGGCCTAAGTGCACTGAGATTAATATACAATAAAATCTAAATAGGATAATGCGATAATTAGGCATAATATAATAATCTAGTATATAAATATATATATTATTCCTTAATAATATATATTTATAATATATATATGAGCAGATGGTGCTATACTGTACAAGAACTATTTAATATTGAATGATAGTAGGGCCGATTGAAAGTATATCTATATATAAAACCTTGTACCGTAATCATGATTTAAGCTGAGAGTTAATGGACGCCCGTTTATGGAGGATGAGTACAGGAAAGCTGGGCTGACTCACTCGAGAGGGTGGAGAGTGGTGTCTCTGAATGGACGAGGGCTGCCAAAAACACACTAGGGGTAGAACACGAAATGAAGACGCTTGAACTATTCAAAATATCAAAGTATTGAGATTGCGCCAAGTAAGTGTGAGTTGTAATAAAGTCCAAACTCTTTACACTTAGAAATTGTAAATAAAACAAAATTTCTGGCCCTTATGGCTGAAATAGTCACATGCGTGAAACGTCAGACGTGCGATCACTTTTCAGGTAACTGCAAAATGTTCAAAGACAAGGTTTTAATTTCTCCCCGTACTGTCGCGTATTTACGGAAGAAATATCAGTACAGACACCCGAATTTGGGTTTATAAAACGTGAACAGTGGGGTTCGCTTATTGAGCCAATGGGCATATGCATTGTTCTATATACCGATCCTCCTAACAAGGGGGGGTTTCACTTTGCACCTAGCAGTTTAAATATTAAGTGAAAATGTTGTATTGTATGTCTAATGAGAGAGAAGTCAGCAAACGTGTGGTGTGAAAAAGAGGCAGCTCTAGGAATCGAAACGCCTATCACAAGCCTGGACGTGTTCGACGACTCGGCAGTACCTGATATTGAGCATCTATCCGCATCACTCAGAGCTGCGTACGTGGCTACGTTTAGGAGCGTTGCAGTGCACGACTCGAAGTCAATCTCGCACACCCACCAGCAATCAGTTCACTAGACCTTTAAACACTAGGAGTAGACATCCAAGTTTCAACTTCTGTACTCGAAAAAGTAAATAAAGCTGCGATACGTTGCACTAGAAAAAGGGGGGTATGGAAAAAATGTCTTATTCATACTCAATACTAGGAGGTGCTCGATCACCTAAAACCACACCAATCAACTCCCCATACCTTATAACATTAGGGTAGACACCAATCATTAGGTGTATTCTCGCAATAGGCAGTCATGCTAGAAGTGCACCAGAAAAGGGGGGTGGCGGCGAGGCTTAACTAATTCATAGTAGGAATCCATCCAGTGCACATTATGATAACACCAATGCGACCTCCCCATACCATTTTAACATAGGGGTAACCCAATATAGGTTTTCTATATCGTAAGTTTACGCTTACTAGAAGTGCTAAGAAACCAGCTGGCTGTTCCGGCATTTCTAGCCACTCATTTAAAAAGCAAAAGGTTAGCTAATTTCAATTATATTATTTAATGATAGTTATTTAGGCCTATAATAACATTTATTTACAATTATCTGAAAGGTACAAAGCCTTTCTTTGTGATAAACATTGGCGTCATGTGTAGCCGCCCATTCGTTGCTTGCCCTTTTGCCCGCTTTTGGTGTAAAACCGTGAGTTGAGTTTTTCCCCAATAAAGTTTTGTAAAAATACAATAATTATAAAAATAACTAACAGGATTTTTGCACAACTACTAATAATTATTATAGTCTATTGAGATTTTCAAAAAAATGGTACATCTCTAGACAAGAAAGAGTCTTTTTATGAAAAGTATTCATGACTTCCCCCCAGTCACTATATATATGATATTAGCAATATATTTGAGTGATGATAAGCAGGATCAAAAAAAAAAATTATGTGCGAATAAAAGGTAAACATTTAATAATATCGTACTTTTTTAAGCTTCGTACCTTTGGCAGCTACTGAGAGTTAAGCCGGCTCCACACATGCGGAGTTTGTCGAACACTTTGCCAAACACCCAACATGCTGTGTATGGGTCATTTGTAACAAATTTTTTGCTCATTTGCTGGATTTGCCAAATGCGCAAAATCTTTTCCACAAGCGATGGAAAAGATTTGCGAATATGGAAAACCCATCAAATCCCCGTACACACATTTGTGACATTTGTCATTACTTTGGCAGTGCAATTCAAGTATATTTGTTCATATGCGGACCTAACTTATTATATAGACCCTTATCATTCTTTGATCAAAATTAAAAAGCTGGTAAAAAGTCGTTCCAATATTAACATAATTTTTTTTTTTTTAAATATTGTTAAGAAATTATGAAATAGGATTTAATTCTTCCAATTTGCAAATAGGCCTAAACTATACGAAGCCTTTGAGTTGAAACTAGGGGGGTTTTTTAAATATTGGCGACGGGGCTAAATTTATTCAGCCAGATCTTTTTAACGCGATCTGGCGAGTATGTTTATCTTATTAAAACATACCAGGCTATTAGTAATGTTATTGTGCCAAACCATACGCAATTGCTGAAAAAATGTTTTACAGGCTATGCCTAATCTAAAAGTTACTCGTGCTCGTCCATATTTGATGACAAATATTGGTCATTCCTACACCAATTTTCAATTCTCAACGAATGTGTCAAATATATGAATGTTGTATATTTCAATTTTTATAAGTTCCTCCATACAGCATAAACGCAAAGATTCAAGGGTTTGACAAACTCCGCATGTGTGGAGCCGCCTTAAGCGACGAATCGTGATATTTTCTGAAATGCAAAAATCTTATTCAGAAATACCCGAAAACAAGAGAAAAAAGTTACGGAAATGTAGACTTGGTAATATTTTCTAAAATGTAAAAATCTTATTTAGAAAAACCCTAAACAAGAGAAAAATAGTTGCGGAAAAGTAGATCCATGTAGGTCATGCAGTATGGGGTTATTGCATCTTCGATCCATATAGGTTAGGTATATGTTTACTGCTTCGTCGATCCATATAGGTTAGGTTATGGCTTAGAGCCTCCTAGTTCAGGTTATGATAAGTTTTGTTAAGTATACACAGAATCAGTATATGAAAAAAAAAATCAATAATGACAGAATTTTACCACGAAACATTATTTTTTCCCCTACCTTAAATTCTTTCACGTTTTAACACTAAAAAAAATTCTTTCTTATGCAAAATGTATGTTTTATTACTTATTTTATTATTTAATTTTAAATATTTTTAAATTTCGAATCTTTCTTATCATCATTTTAATTTACTGTTAGTATTATATACAAACAATATGTGAAAAAAATTACATAAAACAAAATTAATGGATCCATATAACTCACAAGGTCCTTTGAAATTACAGTGTTACATACAAGGAAGCAGAAAGTTAGGTACGTAAAAGGAAGATAGAATAAAAATACCAAGTAATCTTAATGTTATTAAATAAGCATGGTAAACTGTACTTCGAGTGTATCATGACTTCAAGCCAATCGATTTTTAATTCCTTCTTTCAGTAAATAATTTTTATAATAACTTTTATTGTATTTTAATTATTTTTATTGTAAAATCTAATAAATTTAATATAATAAAATTAATATAAACTGCTAAAAAGTATAAAAATACAAGTTTTAATTCTAGCAAACTTCACAACTTTTCATGATTCATGATTTACTACTATTCATTCAGTGACGTCACTACCATCATCGTAGTCGCTTTTTCCGTTAAGCTTTAATAATAATAATTATAGTCTTATAGATAGAGAAATTTTACATGAATACAAAAATGTTTATAAATGTCAATAATGCAATAACTTTTTTTGCAGCGGCCTCAAATCTCATAAATATAAATTTTATCGTGATATAAACCAAATTTCCCAATTTTAATGCGAAAATGTATCAGCAAACAGCCTCTCTCTCTCTCTCTCTCTCTCTCTCTCTCTCTCTCTCTCTCTCTCTCTCTCTCTCTCTCTCTCTCTCTCTCTCTCTCTCTCTCTCTCTCTCTCTCTCTCTCTCCTTTTTGTGTGTGTATGTATATATATGTGTGTGTGTGCGTAGTCTATATATATATATATATATATATATATATATATATATATATATATATATATATATATATATATATATATATATATATATATATATATATATATATATATTTATAAGAAATTTACATATATAAAAATATATATATATATATGTATATATATATATATATATATATATATATATATATATATATATATATGGCCAGCCTTCAGATTGGGGGGGAATAACTGTATCTATAAAACTGCGATAGCTACAAAAAAATTAATACATTTTTGAATTCAGCGAACATTTTAATGCCAGGAAAAGAAAAAAAAAATATTTTATTAATTATTAATAACACCTTAAATATTAGTAATTTATTAGCTAAAATAAACTTTTACTGCTGAAAAAAAATCTACTCCTGGCATTGTGGTACTTCTCCTGGCAGCGAGACGAGAAAGAAAATTTTTTATTTTTAATTGTGAATGAAAAACATCGTTTTTTATTCATGTTTTCAAGTTTTCTTTATATATATATATATATATATATATATATATATATATATATATATATATATATATATATATATATATATATATATATATATATATATATATATATATACGTTAGGTTACTTAAGTTAGGTTAGGTTAGATAAGGTTAGGTTAGGTAAGGTTAGGTCAGGTTAGGTTATTTTAGGTTAGGTTAGGTTACGTTAGGTTAGGTTACGTTTGGCTAGGTTTGGTTAGGTTAGGCTACGTTATGTTGTTATGTTAATTTATTTTACGTTAGGTTATAAACTTGATAGTGAATAACATCTTTCTTCTTTAAACAATTGTAGCCTTTCCACTCATCTGTTATAATTGTTGTTTTTGGCTTTATGTATGTCTCTATTACTTTCATTATCATTTCACTATTCCTGCCCCTTACTGGTACTAAAAAATATTTACCTGATCCTCTTTCTATACCTCCTATGAATCATCGTCCTTTCACCATTCGTCGTCCTCTTTTATATTTTCGCTTACCAGAAACTGTATTTCAATTAGAACTTATCGTACACTATATCGTATTTATTATTATATACTTTTTTTTTTATCTCCCTTCATTTTATTTCTTCTTCATTTTCCTGTATTAAAATGTTTGCTGATTTCAAAAATGTATCCCAGGTTTTATGTAGCTATCGTTGTTTTTTAGATACATGTGTCCCCTAATCTGAAGGCTGATATATATATATATAAACTATCATTTACATAATTAAGTCAGTGTGACGTCACTGACAATAATAGCCAATAGAAAATATTGACTTCAAAAAAATTATACTGAAAGATCTTCGAGAAATGAAAATGAAACGAGAGACTTTTGAAAAATCCGAAGTGAATGAAGTGCAAAATTTCTTGTTGTCATTTTAACCTTTTTAAAATGTAATCTTTAATTTCCTTTCAGTATTTGAGAATTGAAAAAAGACAATATCAAATTCAAACTTGTGCATCTATTTTAAATAAATCCATTAACAATTCTTTGTGAAAAATTATCAGTGGATTTATGATAACTGTGTTGCTATGCAAACTTGTAAAATAGATCATCTATTTTAAATAAATGGTAAGAATCAAACCATCATATATATATATATATATGTATATATATATATATATATATATATAATATATATATATATAATATAAGTATAATATATAATATATATTATATAATATATATATATATATATAATTCTAGTGTGAGCAACCGTTACATTGTTGCAATTAAAGTTTTTATATATATTTGCAGCATGTGATTCCAAATTTCACGTACACCTTTCGGTCTTAGTATTTTAGGATTAAAATTTCATTTATTATTGTTCCCAATTTTGATTATTGTTCTTCTTATGTTACATATATTTTGATACATATCTTATTTAAGTTATAATATTAATGTTAGTAAAAGTTTATCTCTACCAGAGTTTTAATCTACACATTTGTATTATTAACGCATTAAATCTTCTAAATTGAAACTACCAGTACTACGCTATAATAAGCATTCAAATAGTAAGTACTATAAAAAAAAAGGTTTCTTAAAAAAATGGCGATACTTGCCACCGCCTGAAATTTTTCTGTGTCGCATTTTGCGTTTTCGTGCCTTCCGCTCTCGCTCTCTCTCCAGAAGACGCCTCATATCTTTAGGTTTACACAACCAAAATAACAAGTGCTACAATTTCTACAAATTGCAATTTACATAAGATCACAAGTCTATAACATAATCAAGTTGGGTTTAATAATCCTTGAAAAATTATATATATATATATATATATATATATATATATATATATATATATATATATATATATATATATATATATATATATATATATATATTATTATATATATATATATATATATATATATATATATATATATAATCCTGATACTGAGCCGAAGGGGTTGTGTGTGTGTGTGGGGGAAGAGTCACCCATCTCTCACAAGATTGGTTGTTGCTACATCAAAAAGGCGTGAACAGTCAATGCCATTGAAGTCATTGCAACGCCCCAGAGATAGATGCTCATTGGTCTACTAATTCATGACGAAAGAAGGATCAAGTCTTCTTAGTGACGTCACTATAATCAGATCATCTTTCCCTCTCAATCTCGTCACGAATGTATGACGCCTTAAATCTCACTCTCGTCACGGATCCATGACGCATTAAACACAAGTTACGTCACGAATGTTTTCTAACTTTTAAAATTATTATTTTTGTTCTTTTTTGTTGTTGTTTTATATTGAAAATAAAATAATAATAATAATAATAATAATAATAATAATAATAATAATAATAATAAAAGAAATTAATTAAATCTTTCAAATAAAAAGATAAAGCTGACGATGAAAATTTGAACTTCAATAATTGTGCCATCAGCATTCCCTTTGTTTCGTTCGATTCTTACCAGCTTGCATAAATTGAAAAGGCATTGAACTAAATAAATTTTTTTTTTTTTAAATATTTAATATATATATATTATATATATATATATATATATATATATATATATATATATATATATATATATATATATATATATATATATATATATATATATATATATATATATATATATTTTATTTATATATATATATGTTGACAGAGTTCAAAGAGTTGTCTTTCCTTTTTTCTATTAAATTTTTATATATATATATATATTTATATTATATATTATATAATATATATATATATATATATATTATAAATATATTATATATATTATATATATATATATATATATAATATATATATATTATATATATATATATATCCATACCGATATATATATATATATTATTGTTTCAGCAGTACATGTGTTAGTAGTAGGGCGCGGAATTGTTGCAGAGGGACTACCTACTGAAGGAAGACAAACTCACTCCAGAGTAGTATAGCATACATTCCCCCCGTCATCTCAAAAGACACCTACCAGAGTAAGATTACTTTCTTAAATTTTCTGTAGTACTTTTATTAATATTTCATTTAAAATGGATAATATTACTGACACCCCGACTACTAATACTACTGTAGACCCTACGACTACTACGACTGATAATTTTGTTACTACTAATGCTCCCATTACTGACATACAAACTCTTTCTACTGCTTCTCCTATTTCCTTGATGTCCCCGACAGTTGTTAACACTACATATGGTCATGGTGCTCAAGGAGGGACCATGCCCCCCACTAGTTCTGCTATGCATAACCCTGCCACCGGGTCTTTAACATATGGGGGGATACAATATGTGCCTATTCATACTCTACCGCAGGGTTTGCAACTACCAGGGGTAAATACTAGTGTAAACGGGAATATGGGGATAAGTAGTAGTGGGGTGCCTATTGTCAACCAAGTCCCTATCTTTAGTATCCCTCCTCAAATGGGTCCCTTGAGGATTCCTGCTTCAAATACCTTTACTACGGGTTCATATGGGGCAAATCTTAATATTAGTAGTAACTCAGCTTCTGTGGGTCAGGGTGGGGGATTGCAAAATCCAATGCCCCAAGGTTACATGGCCATGCCTGGCGCTTACCAATACTACCAACAACCCCCTCCCCCCTTCCCTATCAATATAGAAGCCAATAGTAGTAGTGCAGCACCAGAGGTGCCCTATTTGAATAATCCCCACCGGTCTTTAATACAACCAATTCAAGGATCAGAACAGAGATTGTATAATACTAGATTCCCAGTGGTTAAAAAAAATTAGAAGGTGAAAGAAATAAAGTTTGGTACGGCCCTAGCATTCGTCAGTGGTTAACCAACGTTGAAGATGCCTTTAAGGCAGATAATGTTACTACTGATTATGGAAAACTAGCTACTTACTCACACTATGTAGACCCGAAGGGTTCAGTAAGGAAATTCATTGATGGTAGTACCGAATTGAAATACGCCACTGAATGGAATGTATTTGCTAGGCGTCTTCTGGGTGCTTATGATCCCCCAACAGTAGAGTCTACATTCACCTCTTTAAATAAAATTGACGAAATAATATGGGAATCGAACATGACTTTCTTATCGTTTGTAAATCAACTCACAGTAGCCATAGATGACTATGATAGACATGCCATAGCTCAGTACGGTGAAGGTATCTCGGAAAAGACTAAACGCATGCTTTTATTTTCAAAGGTATTCAAATACACTTCCAAAGCTTTACAGCCCAAAATAGTAGAATACTTTGACATAAATAAGAGTATTTTAGAACAAGTAGAGATATATATCTCCAAGACAGCTAATGCTATAAATTCTATGATTCCACAAAAGGTTACGAATGCTACAAATGTAAAAGGTAAACAAAGTGTTAACCAAATCCAAGAAAAAAGTAGTAGGGAGAGACAGAGTGGTACTAGAGAGAGACAAGAAAGACAAGGAGCTAGAGAAAGAACTAGTAACCAAAGGACTAGCATGCCTAAGTGTACTAAGTGCGAGAGATACGGACATTTGACCAGGGAGTGTGTTTATGATGCATTTTGCTCTAGTTGTAAAATGTACCATCAGAGGGGAACGAGTGAGGCTTGTGCTGGTACAAGCTGGGACTTTAATAGCCCTAGCGCTTTGAGAAGAATTAAGTATTTATCTCTTGCTCCAGAAGGGACAAGAGAGCGGAAAGTAGTGAGTAAAGATAAGAATAGAAATGATAGAGCGCAAAAGGACAGGAGAGGTAATAGGAAACCTGAGAGTGCTCCTTCATACCCCTCCTCTTTTCCTTATTCCTCTACTTCTGCTAACTATCCTTCACGTACCTTTCCTTCTTCTGTAAACGTACCACGTCCCATGTACAAACCTTCTGCGTCCTATGTTCCTCGTAATGTGTATACGTCTAACCCTCTTTCTCAACGTCCTTTTTCAGCTCCAGTACATAGCTCCGGCCGCTACATGCATCAGCATGTAGGGACTATGGACGAAGCTGCTGCCTATCCTCTTTCTCAGGACCAACCTGTGTCCTCCTATGAGAATTACTCTCCTTATACTAATGAACAAACTCAAGCTTATTATACACATCCTGAAAATAACACAGATCCAAATTTTCAGGGGGCGTTATGAAATTGACTTCCACTCATAACTGCCCCACCTCTCTCGGAGTCGATAGTATAAACGCTATAGATTCCTCTATGTCCTTTTTAATAGAAGACACTCCTTCTTCCTTACCATCTTCTTACATACTTACCACTTCTAATCATATGAAACCAGGAGTTTTATATGGCCTTCCTTTCCAACTTACTTTTAATTTTACCAAAGTCATTAACACTGTAGCTTTGACCGACACAGGCGCTTCTAGATCAATTCTTAAAGAGAGCCTTTTTCGGCAACTATACAATAATGCAGGTAATAAAACACATCCGATTTTGCACAAATCGGATATTATATTAAAGTCCATATCAGGACAAGAGTTGAAAATTTTAGGAAGAACAGAACTTCAGGTATTAATTTATGGTAAGTCGTTTACTTGTAATTTTTATGTGGTGCCAGATTCTACATCGTTTCCATTAGATGTCCTGATAGGAACGGATACATTGAAAATTTTGCCACTTACAATAAACATAAGGCGTGATTGTGCTCATTTTACGGATATAAATGGAGACATTAAGGAAATTAAGTTACAATTAATAAAGAAAGGTGGTAAGAGCAAGAATGCTCCTCTTTCTTTAAATAATTTCCAAAGTTATCCGTGCTACAATGACTCACAATTAATTACAGACAGGTCTTATAGTCAGGCTCTTAAGTCTACGCCTTCCCGAAAGGACATAGAACATGTTAATAATGTAAGTTATAATAAGTATGTATTAGGTTCAAACACTAATGCCAGAAGGGAGGAAGGTACTACTGTTGGTACCGGTACGTATTCTTTTCAATCCCCAATTAAGGTCTCTCCTTACGCTAGGGGCAGCCACCCCAGGTGTAACACCTCCGTTAGTACCGGAGATAATCCTATGCCCTTGTATCGCTCCTCCTCTGCTGGAGGCTGCTTGAACAAACTGTATCGCTCCTCCCCCGGAGGCTGCTTGACTTCTCTAACCCCTTCTACAGGAGAATATATTCGCTCCTCTTATAACAGAGGCTGCATGACCACTCCTGCTCCTTATAAGGGAGATTTTAGCCATTTCAGGCAGGCCACTGCCGTGCACCCCGGTGCCACCCCTTGCACCACCTTGCACCGCAGTGCCACACCTCGCAGCACTATGCACATTAGTGTTGAAGGTCAAAACTTGCTTGGCACCGCAGGCCACCCATTGGCACCACATGGCACCCCGGTGCATCCTGGTGCTAAAGCTCAAAACTTGCAATTTTTTGCTGTAAACTCCATGCCACCCCTTGGCACCCTTGGGCACCATAGTGTAAATGCTCAAAAATTGCCTTGCAACACCTTGCACCCCCGGGCACCCCTTGGCACCCAAGGGCACCATGGTGTAAAAGCTCAAAATTTGCATTTTTCTTCAATACACCCCAGGGCACCCCTTGGCACCCAAGGGCACCCTAGTGAAAAGGCTCCAAAAGTGCATTGTACATCACCACGTGCCAATTTAGGTCGGTGCACACCAATGTACCCTTCAAATAATGCCGGTAGACCTCAATTTAACTCACCACAGGGTAGGTTAAATTCGAACACTACTGTGCCAATGCCTCCACGTCCCATTTACAATGGTTGCATGCCTAATAGAACCACCCAGGTGTCACCTCATGCAGGAGCACCACTGCCTCATAATTTAATTGATCGTCCTGTCACAAGCTATCCTAATCCTAGGTCGGATTCTTCTCAGACATCAATGATTATAAATAAAGAGCAGTATAACTCTCCAGGGAGTCGGTGTCGTTCTGTCGTTCCTACCTTGGAACAAACTAATTATTATTCATCCCTTTCGGATGAAATGGATAATATAGATAATATGGAAAAGGGTTTGACTGCTGAAGAGGTAGTACAGCATCAGAAGAAATTGTTTAGACAGTACAATAATAGTAAGCGAGTACACTTTCACCAAAATGAGGTAAGTAAAGCTCCCGTACACAATTATGAATACACTTTTAAACACCCTTCTGAACTTACTCCCTATTCTTCTAATTCTTTTAATACCCTTCCTAATTCTTTACAAGAAATTAATACAATTTCACATCCTTCCTTATCTCCGTCACACCCGACCAGATACGCGGATTTACTTGAAAGTAAACCGATTGAAATTAATTTTCCTTCTTCCTCGGCACCTCAGTTGCAGATGCCTTACTCGGAAAACATTTCAGAAAGTTTGAATGTTGTCATAGACGATTCCCTTTCTTATAATGTATACACTTCCACGGACTTAGAGATATTACCTCATTCAAGGTACATTCTCCCTGTTAAGGTACAGTCTAACGGGGGTGCTTCTCCCCCAGAGAATTTAGCACTCATTACCAATAGCAAAAGTGATTATCTTTCCACAGGCACACTTTTCTTTGGAAATACTCTTTCCACTTGCCAAAAGGGCAATATTTTATTGGAACTAGTAAATTTAGGTGCAGATACTGTTACTTTTGACAATCACTGCCTACTTACTACAGCCTCTCCGCTTCTTTACAAAACCACAGAACCATACGACATTAACACAGTCACTGCTTCTAAGGGTCTTTCCGATACACAAATCCGGGAAGTTTACAGAGAAATTTTACTCTCTGAATCCAGTAAGGATTCAAACAAATATGTTTTAAATAATCCTTCACAACTTGAAGACATGCTTTCCTTCTTAGTTAAAAATAGAAACACTATTGCTTTAGCAGATGATCCAGTTGGCATCTGTCCTTTAAATAAATTTTCTATCAAACTCATGGAGGGCAGTCCGGATTATGTCTACACCCGTCCATATCGTCTCCCGCACAAGTATATGGAAGAAATAGACGAGTGGGTAGAGGACTGCTTGGAAAAAGGTTACATAGAACCTAGTATTTCTCCTAATAATTCTCCTTTACTGTTAATTCCTAAAAAGAGTGGTGGTAAAATGAGAGTAGTGGTAGATTACCGAAAGTTGAACGCGCTCACGGTGCCAGACAGGTATCCGCTGCCTAATATTGCTGAATCCTTGTCCCTTATAGGGTCAGCACGCGTTTTTAGCACGATCGACTTGCTTTCAGGGTTTTCACACTTGGAATGCGAACCAACGTCTCGTCCTTACACTGCTTTCTCCACTTCTCGAGGCCACTGGCAAATGAGGATTATGCCTCAAGGTGCGCGCAACTCTCCGTCGATTTTTAGCCGTACCATGGAAATGGCACTCTCCGGCTTGCTAGGCGTCGTTTGTTTACTTTTTATTGACGATATTCTTATTTTCAGTAAAGATATTTCTTCACATTATACACATCTTACAAAGGTTTTTAATGCTTTAAATAATGCTCACCTCAAAATAAAGCTCGAGAAGTGTTCTTTCTTTAAAAGTAGTGTCACTTTCTTAGGTTTTAAAATCAGTGAAAAGGGGCTATCCCCTGACCCGGTTAAATTGGAAGCTATTAAAGGATTTAAAATTCCTCAGAATGTGTCTGATGTCCGTTCAACCCTCGGTTTCTTCAATTATTTTCGCCACATGATACCGCACTACTCTTCTCTTGTGCAGCCCCTTACCTTGCTCCTAAAGAAGAATATTCCATTTTCTTGGCAAATCGAACAACAGTCTGCTTATGACTCGTTAAAGAAGTTTTTACTTTTAGATCCAGCACTCTCTTTCCCTGATTACTCTAAACCGTTCATTTTGAGCACTGATGCTTCTGATTTCGGTATAGGCGCCGTATTAGCTCAGTTAGATGAGAATGGAAAAGAAAAACCCCTTGCTTTCACGTCCAAAATGCTAAGTAAGGCTGAAATCAACTATAGTACGACCGAGAAAGAAGCGTTGGCTATAGTACACGCTTTAACAAAATTTAGAACTATCATATTTGGTTATCCTCTTAAAATTTACACGGATCATTCCGCATTAGTACATCTTTTTAGACATAAACAATTAGCTGGTCGTCTAGAAAGGTGGAATCTAAAAATTCAGTCTTTCAACCCAGAGATAGTTCATATCGAGGGTAAACTGAATATTATTCCGGATTATCTTAGTCGTCACCCAGTTCCTGACACTGGCCACCTTTCTTCTTCTAATGAAGACGCTCCTGATCACAAAACTTCTGCCATACGGTTCACAAAGTTTCAAAACCATAATGAAGAGCCTTCTATAGCTCTTGTTCACAATCCTGTTCCAATAGCTTTTCCCGATAATAGAGTTTACACTTTTACTGATGATGTTGTTTTCCATGAACAACGTAATTGTCCTAGATTATCGGAAATTATCAACAATATTGAAAATTCTCCTAATCCGGACAGTTGTCTCCCACATCTTATCGTCAAAGGTTTACTTTATTGGGTTTCTCCTAAAAACAAATATCTGCTTGAAGTTCCAGATTCCCTCATATATACTGTTATATTTTTGAATCATAATACTCTTTCTGCAGGAATCCGGGTGCGGATCGCACTGAATACCGTATAAGGGAAAAATATACTTTCCTCGAATATTTCTACTTTTATTTCTTTCTTCTGTAAACAATGTACTTCTTGTCTTGAAGTCAAGGTTCCAAAACCCCATCATTTGCTTATCAACTCTTATCCCTACCTTTAACTATCCTTTTTCGTAGAGAGTACATTTAGATACGTATAGGTCCACTCCAAAATGTAAATTACGGTGCTAAATACTTCTAGTTTCAGGATGCTCTCACTAGATAATTGTGAAATATATGCCCTGTAGCTTCGGAGAGATGGTAAAAGTTGTTGCCGAAACTCTCTTAAATAGAGTCATCTTGCATCATTCCGTACCGGAAATCCTCATAACAGACCGAGCTGCCGAGTTCACATCAGAGTTTTTCAACGAAGTCTGCAAAACGTGGAACATTAAAAATCGAACTATTGCCGTCAGACATCCTGCGAGCAACAGTTTAGTTGAAAGAGAAAATAGACGTATAGAGGATTACTTGCGTCATTTCGTTTCCACACAGCACGACGACTGGGGAAAATATATTGCTTTTGCGCAAATTTCCTTAAACTCTACCTATAACTCTTCTATCGGTAATACACCACATTTTCTGGTCCATTTTTATGTTCGTAGGCTACCCTACGACCTCCCTGACTATGTTTCTCCTTTTGTTAATAAGACACAGCCTTTAAAAGATCATCTATATGATTTTAACGCGGAAATGGCCGAAAGAGCAGCCGCCATCCGCGAATTGGCTCGTCAGAAATTAGAAAAAGAAACATTAAGAATCGCCCAACAACAACACTCAAAGGCTCCTATACGTCCTATACGTGTTGGCGATTACCGTGTTGGCGATTATGTTTATTTACTTGCTGTAAAACCTCCCCATTTATCTCCGAAATTATTCAAGAAATGGGTTGGTCCCTATTTAGTTATCAATGTTCTTAAATTTAACAAGTATCTTCTCAGATGTCTTGTTACTAATAAGGAATTTGAGTCTCATGTGGATAATTTAAAGATTCTTCCCATGCCGATCGTTAAAACGGTGGACAACAATCTTTCGTCCAGTTGGCAATCCTATGATCCTATAAGGAATCCTCCATTGGCCCCGAAACCTGTCCAGCGTGGTTTTCGACGGCCACCTCCCCAACCTCCACCTGCTCGTCGCCTTCGTCCACGTGGAGGGGGCCCTTCTTCGATACTTACATTCACAAACCATCAAATGATGATGACCGAGCGTATTGCAGTCGTGCAATATACTAAGCCCACCTCCTATACAAGCTTACAACAACGATTCAGCCACGACATTCAGGGGTACAACAACAACAACTCCGAGTCCAGCCACATCAACCAATGCAACAACAACTCCGAGTTCAGCAACAGCATCAGATGCCACAACGGCTATCGCCGGTACAACAACAACAATACCGAGGACAACAACATCAAAGGGATGTAACTCCTATCTCCCCTGAATCTTCGTTACCTCCTTCGGTACAGTCTTCCCCAAGACAAGTTCATCATACTCCCCATCAACAAACAACCCAAAGAGTCCCATCCGATTCATCTTTGGCACAAGATCCTAATGGAAGTTTTAATCCATATTTAACACATTCTTTACGAGAACATTTCTTATAGCTCTCCACAGCTTTCTTCTCCTTTCTCACAGCCTAATTTGTCTGGTCAGAGCTCTATGCATAGCTCTCCTCTTCTTTCTAGGCGTTCTTCTACTCATAGTAGTGGTCCTCCTTCTTCCCCAGACCAACAACAAGGTGTTAGAAGTCCTATTAGATATTATGATGAATACCCTAATATCCAATCTTCTCCTTCTTCTCCTGAAGAAACTTTTATTAAGGATGATAGACGAATAGATCCTTCCTACCGTCCTCATCCCCAATTTAGAGGTCCTCGTGCCAATTCTCCAATGAGACTTCGCAGTCATGCGAGACGAGTGTCACCTCCTCCTCCAGCTAATCCTGAATCACCTTCTTTCCATTCAGTTGATCCACGTACTATCTCCTGGACTCCAAATCCTAATGTTCGTTCTAGATCTGTTTCCGATATATTTAGACAATTTCCCTTGGATGTTTCCAGAGTAGATCCTCCTGCCTTACCTCTGAAGTCGAGAGACATTCCTCCTGCCTTACCTCTTAAGTCAAGGGACATTCCTCCTTCATTGCCTTTGAAATCAAGAGATATTCCTCCTGAATTGACACCTAAGCTTCCACCTAAATTACCTCCGAAGCTTTCACCAAAATTCACGAGTACTCTTGATTATTCTACTCCTACTTATTCACAAAGGATGTATCCTGTGCGTAACATTTTACACCCTTTTCATTCTACTCCTATAACGGATGTACAAACTCATTCTTCTAATATTTTACCTCAACCTTCTACTATCTCCTCTACTGTCAATCCTACACCCAGTGGTACGGATTCTGCCAGCACTGGAGCTATACCTAAACCACAAAACATAAACCATATCAATCAAATACAAAATCAACAATATAATTATTACCCTAGAACACACATATAAAATCAGTGTTCATCTCATATTTATTCAACGGTCCTTGAAGTAAGTATGAAATTGTAAATTGTGTAAATAATTAGTTTTTAAGAAATCAATCTACATCGTGTGTTCTACGCGCGATTTGAATATAGTAAG
>JABUQX010033057.1:0-19471 GCA_015478945.1 Trachelipus rathkii
CTCTCAAACCGTTGACCAGGAGGCAAGAAAGTGCCTAAGGGAGCTTTAGTATGTCTTTGCACTTTGGAGCGCTGACAAGCCATACAGGCGCGGACCCAGTTCGCTACGTCGGCGTTAACTTTAGGCCACACAAAACGAGCCGTTACCAGTTTGCGTGAAGCCTCGACGCCAGGGTGTGAAAGCGAGTGGAGATTGCAGAAGACTGCCTTTCGCAGAGAATTTGGAACGAAAGGGCGAGGGTGGCCTGTTGAAGTGTCACACAAGAGTCTCTTCTCTATGCCCGGAAGATTGAGCCACTGCAGCTGTAGAGAAGAGTCCTGCTGAAGATCGATATTGTCTTGCTCCTGGCACGTGGCCATGGCTGCATAATCAATGTCAGGAATGGGGGAAAGAGCGTTAATTTCAATCCGAGAAAGAGCATCCGCGGTGAAATTATCCACTCCGGAGATGTGACGTATGTCTGTCGTAAACTGGGAAACGAATTCAAGATGACGAGCTTCACGGGGGGAGTGACGTTCATGCCGTGAAGCCATTGCGAAAGTGATCGCTTTGTGGTCGGTCAGGATGTGGAACTCCCGTCCTTCCAGAAAGTACCGAAAATGGCGAACAGCAAGGTACATAGCAAGCAATTCCCGTCCAAAAGCACTATACCTTGTTTCGGCGGGTTGCAGCTTGCGTGAAAAGAAGGCAAGTGGGCACCATTCGCCCTTTTGGAACTGCTGAAGCACCGCACCAACAGCGAAATCGGAGGCATCTACCTGCACTCTCGCTGGTGCGGTATCGTGGGGATGAACTAAAAGAGTGGCGGAGGCGAGGGCTTCTTTGGAAGCCTCAAAAGCAGACTCTGCTGCCGGAGACCAGTCAACTTTAGTGGTGCTGCCTCGCTGTTTAGGACGAATGAGTGCGGTAAGCGGGCCTAGGAGGGCTGCCGCTGATTTAAGAAATCTGTGGTAAAAGTTGATCATTCCCAGATATTGACGAAGTTGCTTTTGATTTTGGGGAAGAGGAAAGGCTCGGATAGCGGCGACACGGTCTACAAGAGGGCAAATACCCTCAGCCGAGACTGTGTGACCAAGGAATGTAAGAGAAGACGCGCCGAATACGCACTTGGTAGGATTGAGACGAATTCCCGCATCATCCAACCTACCAAAAACGGCACGTAGGTGATCCATATGTTCTTCAGGAGAGGAGGAAGCGACTAAAAGATCATCTAAATATGCCCAAGCAAAAGGAAGGCCACGGAGGATAGAATCGATGAACCTCTGGAAGGACTGGGCTGCATTTTTCAAACCCGAATGGCATTCTTGTATACTCAAAGAGGCCAAAGGGGGTGATTACAGCTGTCTTGGGCACGTCCTCCGGAGCCACGGGTATCTGATGGTAGGCTCGAATTAAGTCCAAAGAAGAAAAAATGGTGTTGCCAGATAGGTGGGAAGTGAAACTTTGTATATGCGGTACAGGGTACCTATCCGGTGTTGTGGCAGAATTCAAAGCCCTAAAATCACCACAGGGTCTCCAATCGCCCGTGGTGCCCTTAGGGACCATGTGTAGCGGAGAAGACCAACAACTCTTGGAAGGGCGCACAATGCCAAGTTGCAACATGTGATCAAACTCGGCCTTGGCGGCTTTGAGTTTATCAGGAGGGAGGCGGCGAGCTCGAGCAAAGGTGGGTGGGCCAGTGGTCTCTATATGATGTTCCACAGAATGCTTAAGAGGGGTGTCTGAAGAGCAAGGATGCAATAAAGAAGGAAAGTCCTCCTGCAGGATAGAAAGGAAGGGAGACACTACCGAAGAAGGCGGGGCGATAGCGGAAATGCCCCTTAGCTCTGAAGAACCTAGGGAACCGTGAGAGTCATAAGAGCGGTATCACACGTTCAACTAGACGCCTATCTACGAAGGCTACCATAAGATTGAAATGGGACAAAAAGTCAGAGCACCGAGGATGGGCTGTGTCACTTCAGCGACGAGAAAAAACCACGGGAACTGGCGGCGGAGAGACAGATCCAACGTACATAAACGACTTCTCACCTAACTACCGGAATGGAAGAGCCATAGCAGCGAAGCTGTTGAACGGCTGAAAGAGGATAGCCGAGTCTTTGAAGAAGGTTTGGTGTTGGTAAAAATTCGACAGGGCTAGCGCCGGCAAATCGATCAGAAGGCTAAGTTTTTAGTGGAATGATCGCTAGATACGAAGAAACCATCCTGTGTCTGTAGTAGGTACAACGACTGGGAGGGAAGAACAGAAAAAGCACCCAGCATCTCCCGTCGCCACCTCTACGACGGGTTGCTGCTGGTTCCCTGATAAGAGAGGGCAGGAAGGAATCGCATTTCTTGCATCCAGTGCGAAGTAATGGGTCGATAATAACAGTACCATGAGGATACTGGCGCTGGCGTGAGGAAGAAACAGAAGGCAGAAGGTGAACGAGGACCGCGAGAAGGACGGAAGTTGGAAGGAGTGGGATCACGGGAGCGAAAAGTGTTATTATTAATTGCCGCTGTAAGGGAGAGAAGGGCCGTTTTAATATCGGCCATGCCAGTTTCGAGAACCGAAACCCGGGTATCCAGAGCTGCCGAAGGAGGAGGTTGTACTGCGAAAGCGTGAGAGTAGGAAGGTTGGTGTGGGTGAGAATAAGGAGGTTGAGCTGGATAGGCGGCAGAAGGCGGTTGAGGAACAAGAGGGGGAGGAAGGGTGGCGGAGTTGTTGGTAGAGTACTGGGGAATGTGTTGGGCGTGAGTTGTAGATGGTTGAGGAGGTGCGAGAGTTGAAGAGGTAGGAGAAAGAGAGGAAACGGCGTAAGAGGTGTGGACCAAAGGCTCCACCGGAGGGCGCAAAATTCTGTCTGCTGTAGCGGCAAACTCAGTGAGGGACAACGTCGGGTTTATTGATTGTAGGACGCTGTGATGTCGAGCAGGCATCTTCTGGAGGAAGAGGGTGCGAATTATTTTCTCTTCCCGTGTAGATGGAGTGCCGCCCAACAAACTCAGCATCCCTACCATCAGTTCCGAGGGTTTCTGGTCGCCCAGTGAGATGCCTCCAAGCAGAGTTTCCAATTGTTCCTCTCTGGTGGGAGCCAAGCGGTCGATAATAAGGGTTTTGAGCGTGTTGTAAGGGGTTGTAGAGTTTCTAGTTGTTGCCAGACCATCCCTGATTTTGAGGAGGCAAGATTCTGGTAGAGCATTCACAACTCTCGAATATCTCTCCTTCTCGTCTTCGATGGTCAGGAGCGCTGACTCAGCCAGGTCAAACCAAAGCTCGGGATTGTTTACGAAGAAAGGTTGCAAGTGGAATGCTCGCGAGGGAGTAGACATGATGAAAGGCGTAGAAGTTGGCAGAGCGGAAGGAAAGAAAAGAAGTTAAATAAGATGTGGAGCGAGCGGAGGCACTAATAACGGACCGATGGTGGAAAAATCAAAGAAATTACAACCTTAGGAGCCAGACCAAGGATTAAAATGAGGCTGTTGCGATATAAATTGCCCAAAATAACTTATATAGATATATATATATATATATACGTATATATATATTAATATATATATTATATATATAATAATATTTAATATTATATATACTATATATATATATATATAATATATATATATATATATATATAATATATATATATATATATATATATATATATATATAAAATATAAAAAAATATTTTTTTTTTTTTTTTTTTTTTTTTTTTTTTACTATTATTTTTTTTTTATTTGAGTGAGTGTACGAGGGTATCCACAGCACACAAGTTGCGGCTTCACCTTGTTAGGGATACCACAACAAGGGCGATAATAATAATAATAATAATAAATAAATAATAGATTAATAATAATAATATATAATAATAATAATAATAATAATAATAATAATCTATAATAAATAATAATAATAACCAATTAATAATAATAATAATAATAATAATAATAATAATAATAATAATAAATGAATAATAATAACAATAATAATAATAAATTAATAATAATTAATAATAATAATAATAAAAATAATAAAATAATAATAATAATAATAATAATAATAATAATAATAATAATAATAATAATAATAATAATAATAATAATAATAAATTTGATAAGAACAATAAAAAAAATAAAAAATACCCGAATGTAGAACAAATTATATGTTCCGCATGAAATACAGAACTGTACCAAGGCAGGGGTCCAACAGCGTTAGTTTGATACTCTGCCGACGGAGCTGGCTCTTGATGGCTGCAGCTGGGCTCGAGAAAGCTGTGAAGTAGATAGAAAAAGGCACAAACACAATGAGTGGGTAAATCTACCCGTTAAAAAAAAACAATACCTACAAACGGTACAAAAGTGATTGGGTTCGTTTGTAATAGTTTTTCTTGGCCCTGTTGTGGGTGTTCTGATTCCCGCCTGGGAATCTAATCTTCACTCTTCGGGGTCACTATCTGAAGCTGGGGTGCTTAGGACCGCTTCTTTAAGGTTTATTGTGAAACTTAATGTTGCTTACAAATTTTTGCTTTCGAAGTTGAGATTTATAAGTGAGGGTTGGACCCCTGTCCTAAAAACAAAACAAAAAAACAAGAATTTCAGAACAGAAGGTAAACCTAGTTATTCCTATTCCACTATGGAATCATCAATCGATGCAGGAGAACTTCCTACAGAACTTATTGAAGCTTATGTGGAGTAGTAGTACAAATGATTATTAGTTTGAGAGAGGCTGTTATATGTATATGCATTTACACAGGCAAGAAAAAGGTTACTTCCCTGTATAAATTTGCATAAGCAGCATTGCTAGGTTATTACTTTTCAACATATGAACCAATCTGCAGGAAGAATTTCCTTACAGATAACATGAAGCTTCTTGTTGGAGTAGTAGACAAATGATTATTAGTTTGAGAGAGGCTGTTTTATGTATATGCATTACACAGGCAGAAAAAGGTTTCTCCCCGGATATACATTTGCTAATAAAGCAGCATGGCCTTGATAGAGTCTTCACACAGGGCACATATACTACAAAATGCCTAGGTTTTGTAACTTCTATTAGACTGGAGAAGAGAGATAGAGAGAGAGAGAGAGGAGAGAGAGAGAGAGAGAGAGATGAAGGAGGAGAGAACGAAGAGATCAGAGAGAGACACAACTGTTAAAAGCGAGGAACACAACAGGGGGGGGGAGAAACGAGAGAAGGAGAGGGAAGAAGAGAGAAGAGAGAGAGTTTGGTGCTGTTCACCTCTGCGCTACTCATTCTACCCCAGGACTTAGCCCTCACTCCAAACTGCTATGTAACGTTTACGTCCGCTAGGGTTAGATATATAGTAAATACCGATCTATGCGACCTCTATTATACTATTTCGCCTAAGGATATGTGTAAAAAGTTTCTAATTTTCTAACAATCTTTTGGGCTGTTCACTCTGCACTACTATCACCCCAGCTTAGCCTCACTCCAAACTGCTATGTAACGTTTACGTCCGCTAGGTTAGATATAGTAAATACCGATCTATGCGACCTCTATCTTACCTATCACATCTTCGCTAAGTATATCGTGTAATAAGTCTTCTAACTCTATATACAATTTGGAGCTGTTCACCCTACCTTACCACTGCAGCACATACAATATCCACCCCAGCTTAGCCCTCACTCCAAACTGCTATGCAAACGTTTTACGTCCGCTTCAGGGTAGATATGTGCGGAAATAACGGCCTATCCCAGAGCTGTTATTTCCCACATACTTAAAGATACATGCAACTCTTAATCTCCACCTAGTTTTCTCCTTACACTAGTCTCTAACCCCTAAGTTTGGCTAATTGCTTGAACTGCTACTTAAGCTTACTGCGAATTTTACACTGGCATGCATGAACACTTCACTTTGTTTTCCTACTAGATTTTAGGCATTCTTTTTGATACGCTATTCAATCTAATGCGTTTTCGTTGCAACCTATTTCTAAACCTCAGCTTTAGGCTCCGCCGACTAGTCTAGGTTCGCCTAACTTTGCTCTAACCTAAAAATGTACTTAATAGGCTGCCCTTATTCTAAACTCACCTTGTTTTTGGGTTTAATTATTTAACTAGCATTCATTTGCTTGTATTTTAATATAAAGTTGTAATTTGCTATATATTTGTACTCACTTCTCCTCAGAAGGAAGCATACCCGCTGCTGTTGCGATTTTAAAACAGTGATCAATTCGGGTGGCTTAGGTGCGCGTGGCCTTAAGTTTCACAGAAAACTACCTACCAACATCTTATAAGGCGTGATTCGGCTACTTTACTCTAAGTCTTTGTAGGATTCAAGCTCTCGTAGGTTTCAGCCTCTGTATAGATGTTCTTTTCCACTTCCACAGAGAGTACCTTCATCCACTATATATGTTGCGAGATTTGCTGGACCCACCACAAAAAGTCCCAGGTAGCCTGGGACAAATCTAGAGCAACCGATATAATAGCATACGATAGCTAACATGGAGACAACCACATGAATCACGTGGAAATATAAGTCCTGTTAATATATATATATAATACTTATATATCTCGTTACTATATATATATATATAGCTCACTATATACTAAATACTCAGCTATATACCAATATACAATACCCTAGCTATTAACAATCACTACTAACATAATATATTAATATATAGAACTTATAATATAATATACTCAGTGGACTCGGTGAGACTCGAGTCATGTAAAATAATATCTACACATATATAAGTATATAATATAATATAATATATATATATAGTAGTATATATCTATCTCCTATTATATATATTATATACATATATATATATAATATATAGCTATACACCTCGTAATATATATATATATATACTACTATAATTTAATAATATAAGAGAATGAAGATATAATTCTGACTGTCTGTACTTTACTAGACTATACCAAGAAACAAATGCCATAAAAGACGGACTTTTTATTGACCGAAAAAATTATTTGTATGTTTATTAAAATAAATCCGCAAAATTATTATTTCAATATATTTTATTGAAAAATTCATTTACTAGTTTATATTTATATAGTAATCGGCTCTTGAATGTTTGAAATTATAAATTCTATACGAAATTAAAAGTTTGGATACCCACTTCAGTTGAAGCAATATGATGAACAACTGTAGATTGACGATGGTAGAAGAATTTTGATGTTAAGAAATAAATTATTACTTTCAAAGAGTTGCCAAGCTAAAAAAAAACTCGCTGCAAAGTTTTGAAATGTATTATTTATACCAATAATAAATAACAAATTTCATAATAAAAATAATAATAAGATAACAATAAAAGCATAAAAAATAATAATAAAATGCAGAATAATACTTAACTACAGAATATACATATAATTCAATTTAATCAATATAATAATTAATAAATAATATTATAATAAATAATAATATAAATAATAATAATAATTATTAAAATTAATATTAACTAATAATAATAATACTAATCAATAATATAATAATAATTATAATAATAATTAATTAATAATAATTATAATTATTAATTAATAGTAATTATAATAAATACATTACCAAATTAAATAATTCATTACTTATGTAGGAATAGTCTACATATTGAAGACACAAGTGTTCAATCAGAACGGAACAACATTTCCACCAATATCACTCACTTTACTTTCCTTTTCATTATTCGTGCTCTTGCTTCTACAATAGAACGCAAGAATTCCAATACAGAGAACTTAAAAGCAAAAGGTTTTAAGAGAGGAAATTAATTCTTATCAACTACAAAACAGCGCGTGACTTCTGTTGCAGGTTACTAAATAGACTCTACTCACCACGTCGAAGGTAACTACTTATCAGTACACTACTATTAAATGGTTAAACAATAAACATGCACGCGGTTGATCAACGCCATTTTTTCGGATGTTAAAATCATTTTATACTATATATATACGATACCACGGGACATATTTTAATTCTTTCATTTTTTTATTATTTTTCAATAAATATATCATATATATCATATATATATATATATATATATATATTATATAGTTATTATATAATATACTATATATATATTATATATATATATATATATAACCTATATATATTATATATATTATATATATATATATATACTATATATAATATATATATATATATAAAGATATATATAAGGATCACATTTATATAATAAAAATTATTTA
Organism: Trachelipus rathkii; assembly: GCA_015478945.1. Classification (NCBI taxonomy): domain Eukaryota; kingdom Metazoa; phylum Arthropoda; class Malacostraca; order Isopoda; family Trachelipodidae; genus Trachelipus; species Trachelipus rathkii. The sequence goes on from JABUQX010033057.1 coordinate 8,158, forward strand.
AAAAAGGTGATCAATAGGAGTTTTGACTAGGATAGTCATTTCAAGTAGCGATTTTTGTTTGTTGAATTTTTTACTCGAAAATTCTGGTCACGTGATCAACTATTAAGGCAACTTTCTATCATTTTCAAACAAACATTTATAAGTTTATTTATGCTATTAGTTAGATATATAGTATAATTATATATATATATTAATATATTATATATTATATACTAAATTTTTTTTATACGTTTTCTATATCTGCTATGCTTCCAATCTTTATATATATATAATATAGATTATATATATATATTTATTTATGCTATTAGTTAGATATATATATATATATATATATACAGAGGCTGACTTTCAATTATAAAAATCAAAGGGGGAAAGGTCCAAATGATATCTTAATAGCAAGAATCGTTTTCGAGACGAATCCTGAAAAGATCAAATTTCACGCTATGAAATTTTGACAAGTATTTAATTTTGATTTTTATCTATTATTTTTGACTTTTTATTTTCTTTTCTGCTCTTTATTCTTTATATATAAATTTTATTATTAATAAAAAATGGTTCTCATTTTTTATTTACGAAGTAGCGATATTATAACTATCAACTCAATTTTTAATAACTATATTTTAAAGGACAATTTTTAGTTTTAAAATTTAATATTTTTCTAAATTTTTTCTTATTACTTTTATGTTTTAATTTTCGGAGTTTTTAACATGGGAATTTTCCATCAAGAATACCAATAAAGATATTTTCTTCTTCTTGACCCCTTAACATCTAATTCTAATTATAATTTTTATATTTTAAGTGTGAGAATTTAAAGTATATATATATATATATATATATATATATATATATAATATATATATATATATACTATATATATATAATATATATATATATATATAATATATATATATATATATTATATTATATATATATATATATTATATATATAATATATATATATATATATATATATATATATATATAGGCATATTTGTAGATACTGTGACTTTTTTCTGAAAAAATTTTCTAAGTTCAAAAAATATTTCTAAGTTCAGAAAAGTTAAGTTAAGTAAAAGTTTTTAAAAGAAATTACTTTTAGTGGGCAAGCTTCTGGAATTAATGCCAGTAAGCTTGCCCTAAAAATAATTTTCTTAAAAATTTAAGCTAAGCTTAACTTTTCTGAACTTAGAATTTTTTTGAACTTAGAGAAAATTTTTTTCAGAAAAAAGTCACAGTACGTATCTACAAATATGCCATATATATATATATATATATATATATATATATATATTATATATTATAATATATATATTATATATATATATATTATATATATATATATATATATTATAATATATATATATATATAATAGTTATAAGTAGCTTATTGATATATATATTAGTATAATATATATATATATATTGTATATATAATATATATATATATATATATATATATATATATTATATATATATATACATATATATATATATATTAATATAATATATATATATATATACTATATATATATTAATAATAGATATATATATAATATATATAAATTATTATATATATATGAAGGTTTTGTTCTATAATATTTTGAACCTTTTTCATATTTTTCTGAAAAAATTTCCTAAGTTTCACCGAAAATTTTCTAAGTTCAGAAAAGTTAAGTTAGTTTTTAAGCAAATTCTCTTTAGTGGCAAGCCTTCTGGCATAATTCCCAGAAGATTGCCTATCGTTGAGATGGGGATTTGTGATGAGTTTGTCTTTGAGAGAAGAGGACATCTGTTAATCGTATTAGTATATATTGTATACCGTGCTGCTGTTTTTTCTTTTGGTATACTGGTTTGTAAGTTCTGGAGTGTAGAGAACTCTCTTTTTTTCGAAAATATGAAGCCTGGAATCTTCTCTGAAGGATTGTTTTGCGAGTGTGTAGTTCTCTTTCGTGCTATTAGGTATACACTATGGTTGATGAGTTGTAGTATAAGCGTGTGTGCTTTTTATAGCTTTGTAGTATCTCATTGTGGACTATGGCGTTGTTGCATAATGTACGATATCGGGAGCTGCGTGAGTAGGCTATGTTGGGTTGTGGCTTCTGTCGGTGCGGGCTTGCTGTGAGTTCTGTATTGTGGGTAGATTGTAGGTCATTATCGGGTTTGATTGGTGACGTGGTTTGATCTAGTGGCCACGCTTGTTTGGTTGTATCCGGCTGATCGGGGTGTTGATGTCACTTTGTCTGAGTGGTGGATCTTCATCTTTGTCGTGCTTATGGTGAGTGTGTGCTCTGGTATTGCTCTGCGTTTACGTTGGCGAGTGTCGTTTAGGTTGGTTGAGGTGCTATAGTGTTTTGATCTCGTGAGGGCGCCTTTAGTGAGTATATATTATATTATATATTGTTATATAGTATATATATAGTATATTCTATGATTTATTGTATAATTATAAAGGATGTTGATTTGATGTGCTTGTGAGCTGAAGTGGTCAATTGGGCTAGTCAACAATTTAGAGAATAGTCGACACAAAATGTTACACGGAACTAAAAAGTAACTGGAGGGAGAAAATAACGGAAGTTATTCGGTGCGTTACATGAAAAACTATTATTATAATTCTATATTATTATATATATATATATATATATATATATATATATAATATATAATATTATTATATATTATAAATATATATATATATGATATATATTATATATATATTATATAGTATATATTATATTTATATATAATATTGTTACCGTTTGAAACTTTAGGCAGTACCTCTCACATTCTCTTCAGACGCTCGACGTCTTGCACCGCGGATAACTAAAAGGCAGGCAGAAGCTAGGAGTTCTGAATGCTCTCTTAGAGAAGGGCATCATCCGACTTCAGAGTCAGATTAAAGCGTCCTCTCCATTAACACATGGTACTTCATAGCCATAACGGAGAATTATCGCCAACAAGGCACTATCTCGCTGACCTATAATGCGATCACTCCGCCGGACGTTATAATGTACCTCATTTACAGGATTTCACATCCCACCTCTCTGGTTGTACCATCTTTTCAAAGATCGATTTAATCTCAGCATTTTTCCAGATTCCCGTGAATCCTGACGACATTCATAAGACTGCCATTATCACTCCCTTCGGTCTTTACGAATTTCTTCGAACGCCATTCGGTTTAAGAAATGCAAGTCAATCATTTCAACGTCTCCTAGATTCAGTCTTACGCGGTTTACCCTTCGTCTTCGCCTACATAGACGACTTATTGATTGCCAGTGCTTCTCCAGAAGAACACACTTCACATCTCAGGCAAGTTTTTTCCAGACTAAGCGAATTTGGTCTATGTGTCAACTCTTCCAAATGTGAATTCGGAGTTTCATCCTTAACTTTCTCGGACATACAATCTCTGCCGACGGTATACGTCCCCTCAGGATCGTGTGGCAGCGATTCGTGACTTTCCAAAACCCGTAACAGCGTCAACTCCGTCGTTTTTTAGGCATGGTAAATTTTTACCATCGCTTCATACCGTCCGCTGCAAAAATTCTCCTTCCTCTCCACGCACTTCTTAAGCATCCACGTAAAGGATCTGCTGCTTCTGTCACTGTAGATTGGAACGACGAAGCAACTAATGCCTTCACCGCCATCAAGGAAGCCCTGGCTTCCTCTGTGTTACTTATATTTCCATCCGACACAGCCCCGACTAGGATAAACACAGACGCCTCAGATTTCGCAGCAGGTGCTGTGCTACAACAGTTTATTGATAACGAATGGCGTCCATTAGCTTTCTTTTCTAAAAAGTTCCAGCCGCCTGAAACAAGGTACAGCGCATTTGGAAGAGAACTTCTCGCAATCTATTTAGCTATTAAGCACTTCCGTTACTTCATAGAAGGTCGGGAATTCCATGTTGTAACTGATCATTTACCCATCACGCATGCCATTACAGCTTCCACAGTTAAACAGTCCCCTCGTGAAGCCCGCCACCTTGAATTTATTGCACAATTCACAACTGATATCCGCCATATAAAAGGAAAAGACAACATTCCTGCCGATGCTCTATCCCGAATTAACGCTATCTCTCCTTTACCTGACATTGATTTCGTCGAAATGGCTCGCTTGCAGCAACTCGAAGAGATTGTTTTTCCTAGTGCTTCTTCCTACGACATTCAAACTGTAGAAATTTTTGGTTTTCCGCCTTTGTTATGCGATGTCTCTTCCGCACATCCTCGTCCAGTCGTACCTACCCCCATGCGCAGAAAGGTTTTTCACACCATTCACGACGTGTCGCACCCAGGGGTAAAAGGTAGTCAAGTCAAAATAGGTAAGCATTTCGTCTGGCCGTCCTTACTAAAGGATGTTAAACAGTGGACAACGCAGTGTCTCAACTGTCAAAAATCCAAAGTGCACAGGCACACGGTCGCACCTCTTCAGCAATTTCTTCCCCCTGGTGAACGCTTTGACCAGGTGCATATTGATATAGTCGGCCCATTACCACCTTCAAATGGTTTCACACACATTTTAACGTGCATAGACCGATACACTCGATGGGTAGAAGCCATTCCCTTGCGTGATACTTCCAGCGAGACTATTGCTCAGGCATTTTTGTACAACTGGATAGCCAGGTTTTTGCGTACACTTCGACTGTGTCAGCACGACCAGGTACGGCAATTTGAGTCTCACTTTGGAAGGACACTCATGACTTTAATCGGTTCTAAGCATTCCTTCGCTCTTGCAGCTATCACCCGCAAGCTCAGGGCATGGTAGAACGTCTTCACCGACAGCTGAAAGCTTCTCTTATGGCCCATGGAACACCGGACAATTGGTCCGAAACTCTTCCTCTCGTCCTCCTCGGTATCCGAACTTCGTACAAAGAAGACCTTAAATGTTCGACTGCTGAGCTCGTCTACGGCTCTACCATACGAATACCTGGTGAGTTTATCCTTCCTTCTCCAAAAACTACGAACCAGCACACCTTCCTGGCCCGCCTTCGTCAGTGCACTGAGGCATGGAAGCCATCTTTGCCACGTCATCCTCCCCGTCCAACCTACATGCCTGCGGATTTGGAGACTTGCTCTCATGTATTAATTCGGCATGACTCACACCGTAGTCCGTTGCAAGCCCGCTATGACGGACCTTTCCTCGTATTAAAACGCTACCGAAAGTACTTCACTTTACAGAAGGGGAGCAAAGTAGAAAATATATCAGTGGATAGGATCAAACCGGCTTATTTCGACCATGATCCCGTTTCGTCCACCACTCTTTCTCCACTTCCTGCACCTGCCCCATCTACCTCTACTTCGCAAGATCATATCGACTTTATGCCCATTCTGCCTTTTACATCAACTTGTTCTCCACCTGACCCTCTGCCAACTCCTTCAAGTATTGTCACTACTTCGCCAGCTACTTCAGCACCCCGCGCTACGACATCTCCGCCTCCTGTTCCAACGCTACGACATCTCCGCCTCCTGCTCCAATACAGATTCCTCCTCCGAATCCGGAACCTATTCCGACTCAAACCTTACCGTCTGGTCTACCTCGTTCTACATCGCGCTATGGCCGAACTCTACGTCCAGTCGTCCGGTTTTCTCCCTAAATCTTCACGACGCTCCGCTGTTCAGAGGGGAGCCATGTTACCTTTGCTTTCTTCTTTTTGTATATTGTAGATCGGCCTCTCACGTGATCAGAAAATCTCGTTTTCTTCAATAGAACGATCCGCCATATCTCCCTCAAAAAGGACTTGAAATCTTTCGTCTTAAACCGCCAAGATTAGTTTAATCATCAAAGACATTTTGCCAAATCTTGTTTACATTTGTTTATGGAGCACCACTGACTTCTTTGATATTCTTTTGTGCGCTTAAAAGTTTCAGTGTAACCTTTTTCTCTCATTAGTTAAAAAGATTATGACAAGAAACGTTGGTATAACTAGCCTTCTGATTCCTGTATTACTCTGAACGTAATAGTGATGCCCCTGGATTTTTATATATTAAATATTTAATATATATATATATATATATATATTATATATATAATATATATATATATATATATATATATATATATATATATATATATATATATATATATATATATATATAAAAATTTTATATATAAATAAACATATATATATATATATGTTTTTTATATACATATATATATATATAATATTATATATAAATGTAATATATATATATTAATATATATATATATATAATATATATATATATATATATATATATATATATATCTCTTCTATTTTAGTTTTATTTTAGGATATAAAAACTATTATATACTTTCACTTATGTCTCTTCTATTTTATTTTATTTTAGTACCGTATTTGGATGTAAGATATAAAAAAGTCATATATGCATCAACTTATATTATCTTATATTATTTTAGTGGATTTTGTACTTTTGCCAATATTGGGTATAAATTGAAAAGAATTCACTGATGCCAAAAAACAATGAAGGTTTCGCTCTGACTTAAGAGGCGGTCCTAATTGTCGCGTTTGTGAAATCAAATTTTACTAATTCAAAATGTAAAGTTTGGAGGTAAATTGTTCTAATTTCTTTAATTTCTTTTTTTTGAAATTTTTACTATCAATCTATCTCTATTCTCTTTACTTTCTCACCAATCAAATTTACCCTAACTAAGATTTAAGTGCTAGGTTACAAAGCCACAAGCATGAGTTATCTTAGGAGCTAAACACCGAACATCCTCAAAAGCAAATTCTTTGAAAACCAACAAATTCAGGTAAGACTTATGTAGATACACAATTGTACAAATATAAATTTAAAATTTAAAATTTTAGCTTTTGTCCAAAAGTTTAATTAGATTGGGGGCGTTACATGAAAGAAAAAGTAACGAGTTCGTTACTCCGTTACTCAAAAAATAGTTCCGTTAGTAACGGAGTAACGGATCGTGCCCACCTCTGTATACAGTGTTTCATTCAGACAATTTTCTCCGGGGGGCTTTACAGAGATTCGGGGGGGGGGGGGCACAAAGGTATAACATAATTTACATAAAAAAAAAGGATAATTAAATTTTTGTCACTTGTCAGCTAATCTTATTAGATACTGTCTCTTACTGAAATAGTAAATATCCGAAATATAACAAAATCTTTACTTGCAAAAATATAGCAATCTATTTGTGAAATTTATTGGGAAGTTAGATAAATAAAATAACATAAGAGTACGAAAACATTATTATGAGAGAATATTATAATTAAAATATATATGAGTAATATGACCTTTTCAAATAAGGAAATAGATCTTTGGTAAAAACAAATTATATATATATATATATATATATATATATATATATATATAATATTATACTATATATATATATATATATATATATATATGTATATATATATATTAATATATATAATATAATATATATATATTATATAATATATATTATATATATATTTAATACTATATATATATTGGGGTCCTTCATACGCGATTTAGGTGGGCAGAAGGCCGAATATTCAGCATTTCATCAAACGATCTGGAGCAACTAATTAAAGAACCCACAAACATTCCGGATCGTCAGAACCAATTCTTGAACACACTCTGATCTATGTTTCACCATTAGTCCCTTCTCTCTCTTAAAATACACCACCTTCGCTCCTATTGGTACATCTGACCACAACCTTACTCTCTTAATTTTTAATACATTTCTCTCCAACAGCTCATCTGCCCTACTCGTTCTTTTCTGGGCACTTTGATCGGGCCGGATTGGGGCCCTTGCGTTGCTTCTAAACGCTAACTATAATTGGAATGACTGCTTTGTCTCTGGCGACGCTTCGACTTCGGCCGATAAGGTGGGAGCTGTAATCGTTGATGGGATGAGCAGGTTTCATTCCTTCTTCGACTAAATCTTTCTCCCCATAATCCATGGTTCGATCGGGCTTGTTCTCTGGCCATTCCAGGTTAGAGACCAGTTGCGTAATCGGGAGTGGAAAAATTCTCGTCTCCTATCACTCTTGCTAATTTTCATTCAGCTAGAAATCGTGGCAGGGATACTCTTCGACGAGAAAGCGAGCTTTCAAACAAAAATGCGCTAACCTCCTTGGTTGCCTTCTAGCTGAAAATCTTTGGCTCTTGCCAAAAACAATCTCTAACAACTTCGTAAATCTGTCTTTCCTCTTCTTATTCGCTCTGATGGGTTCTGTTGGCTAATTCCAACTGAAAAGGCCATCTCTTCGGCCTCCTATTTCCTCTAACTCAACCCTGGACGATACTGGCATTCCTCCATCCTCCTCCTTCTCATCTCAGGTGTCCTATGCCTTTTGCCTGTGATTACTTTCGATCGGGTGCATGGGCTCTGAAATCTACGAACGTTGGGAGAGGCGGGTGGCCGCTGCTGATGGCAATTCATCCCGAGTTTTGAAGGGAGTGTGCTTCCGTTGCTGCCCTTGCCCCTTGTCAACTAAATTCTCTATGTCCTCACTACTAACACTTTCCTCAGTAGTTGGACGCTACGCACATGTCCAACGATTCCGAAAAAAAGGTACGCGCTCTGATCCTTCTAACTATCGCCTATAGCTCTCACTTGTGTTTTTTAAGATCTTTGAAGCCCTTCTCTAACTTCTCATTTTCTTAGATCACTGGAATCTCATTCAAAAACTTCTTCCGACGCCCAGTGATGGCTTTCGGCGTTCGAGGTCTACTGGCGATATACTTTCCTATCTTACTGATTATGGTTTTCCGCCCTTAGAATAAGGGGAGACTTGCGTGGTGGCGCTTGACATATCCAAGCCATTTGACCGGGTTGACACGCGTCAACCTGCTCTCCCAGCTCCTTCCTTATGGGTTCCTCCTTCACTTGCTTTACTTTTATGTCAGTTTTCTCTCAAATCGCTAAATATCGGCTGTTGTTGAGGGGGCGACTTCTTCTTCTTTTTCTGTTATCTGTGGTGTTCCTCAGGGTTCTGTTTATCTCCTACTTTATTCTAACCTTTTCATAACGATCTTCTTCACCGTGCAGAATCTAACTGTATCTCACTCGTAAATGCTGATGATCGACCCTTCATCTTTCAACTCAGTTCAATTCTGCTCCCTCTTTTACTTCTAGAATTGCTTCTTTCGTATTAATCTTTCGCGTTCTATTCTCAGCCTGATCTGGATATGACTTTCGCGGGTGGACTGCGTCTCAACCTTTTTGATAATTTAATTTTTAAAAATCAACTTCTACAAAATCTCCCTCTTTAAAACACCTTCTAACTTTCTATCTCTTTCGACGGTTTCTCGTCTCTCCTGTTGCCATATAACATCCTTGACCTTAAAATAAACAAAAAAAATGTCTTGGAAACCTCACATCACAACGGTTTGCTAGGCGGCATCAAAGAAACTCGGGATCTGTTTTAGACTGGGCGAGACTGTTTTTGCTTCAGCTATACAAGGGCTCATCCGACCTTGTATGGAGTACTGCTTCACCGGCTTTCTGGACAGGGTCGAGCTTCAGGCCAAAGCTTATAAACTGTTCGTACTTTCACTTCACTTGACCCTCTATCTTTGCGGCGCGTTGTGGTGCTTTATCTCTTTTTCTATAGGTCCTGCAGCGGCAGTGCTCGAGGGATACATTAGTCACACTCGTGTACTCCACTTTTAGCGACTGTCCTCGTAGCACAATGGGGTGCTGTGTCTGCGCATGAGTTTTGTGTGGATATTGAGCAACTAGCTAGTTCGGCTGGCGGTGCTTTCCTTCTTTCCAGGCCACTTCTGTTCTGTTGGAATTCTCTCATATTTTGTGTTTCCTGCTGATTTAATCTCCGCTCACTTTCAAGCCTGCGTCTGTGCTCATCTGCGTATTTGCGTTAATTGTGTACTTCTGAGGGCGTGCAAACCCCTCCTTGAATAGGGCTTTCCCCGTGAGCGGTTGGTGATCAACTGTAAAAATATAATATTTATATATATATATATAATATATATTATATATATATATATATATATATATATATTATATACTATATATATTATATTATTATATATATAAATATATATATATATATATATATATATATATATAATATATATATATATATATATAATTATATAACACTTTCGCAGGCCGTATCCCGACGTTAGTACTTAGTAAGTTAGGGGTATTTAAGAAGTAGTTTAAAGGAATTAAAAAACTATTATTATATACTTTCACATATATATCTTCTATTTTGCTCATTTTAGTATTTTATTTTAGGATATAGTATTTTATTTTAGGATATAGAAACTATTAGCTATATTCAGTATTTTAGTTTAGTGGAATTTATATTTTTGTCCCTGTTAATATAATTCACCAGAATTTTCACTAAAAAATTAACAAGCCTTACTTCTAATTCAAAATCCGTCTATTAATGTGTGCTTGTGATAAACAAAAAAATTAATTCAAAATGTAAAAGGGTATAGAGGTAAATTTCTTCATTTCTTTTCAAATATTTTCACTATCAACCTATCTCTATTCTCTTTACCTTCTCACCAATCAAATTTACCCTAACTAAGATTTTAAGTGCTAGGTTACAAAAGCCAAGAGGCAGAGTTATCTAAGGACTATCAAAATCTTATTCAAAGAGCAAAAAAATCTTTGAAACAACAAATTCAGGTAAGGCTAATGTAGATTCACAATTATACTTATATATCATTTTTTAAAACCTTATATCTTTCAAAGATTTTTTTTGTAATTAATTTAATCTGCTTTAGATTAAATTTTCGTCAATTGTGTAATCTATATTGGTCTTAACGAACGGATTTGTTGCAAGTTCTTGATACTCGTGCCTATCAATTGCAAATTACAATCAAACTAAATCTCCGAAGCTTATAGCAGTTTTCGATATTTTGTGTATTATTAGGTCAAAATCATTTAAAATTAAGATTTATTTGAACATAAGAAAATAATAGAGACGGTAGAAGCCACGTGGGCCTATCGAGACTAGCCTATTGGTGTTTTTGTCCTAAGTTTAGTTAGTCTTAGTGTAATTATTCAAAATTTGGTAATGAGAGTTAGGTAAGCAATGCATCATTGCCTAACCATTACATTACAGTGATTTCCTAAAAAATTCAAGCTCAAACTTAGGCCTAGGTCATTTTCAACCTCAAAATTTGTTTTTTTGTGTGTGTGTGTGGTCTTCTAAACCCTTTAAAAATTCAAATCAAATAATTTGTCCTGGTGGTAGGCCATATCTCATTTTTCCTCAAAAAAATTCAATTTCAAAGTTAGGCATTATAGGCCTAGATCACTTTCAACTTCAAATTTTTAGTTTATTTTTGGTCTAATAGACCTTCAATTCAAATCAAATAATTTGGCCTGGTGATAGGCT
>JABUQX010033058.1:0-2500 GCA_015478945.1 Trachelipus rathkii
ATAAGTGTTAATGGGATGCTATGTGCTGTTGTTTAAGATACTCAAATATTAATATCAAATCTAATTATATTTATAATATTGTTTATGTTTAAATAGTTATTATATATGTTATATCTAATGATTATAAATAGTGATCTTAAGTATTTAAATACTTTTATTTTCTGTATGTATAACATCATTTTTGTATTTTTATGTATTCAAATATTTGTATATATGTTTTGAATCTTCGGATGTAACCAGTTATGCTTGTATTTGAATATTCTTTACATTTCACGTATACTATTTTGCCTTTAAATGTTTGTATGTTTGCTTATGTCCTCGGAGACATAATTAAATATGTTTGCATTTGAAAAGTACTTTAACTTTATGTATTTTAGTTATTATTTTCTTGTATAATTATTATAACATACTCTCACTCCGTGTTTAACGCGGGAAGTAATGTAACTCCATTATAACTTTTGTAAAAATTTTAATATATGTTCATTACTTATGTAAGATTTGCACGAGCAAAAATTTTTAGCATAAGTCATAATGAAAGAAATAATATAGAAACCAATCTGTTGTATGAGATACTCTTCCAGTCAGATTAAAAATTAAATAAATTAAAAACAAGAAGAATCAGAAGAAATAAATCTCACTCAAGATACTCTCTCCAGAACTCACCTAAACATAAAACGCAGCTTTCGGCAAGAGGCAAATTTCAAGGAAGTTCTGCGACTCCAATTTCGATCACAAATTTTCGCTAAAAGAAGAGTCAGGCAAGAGTGGTAAACGCGCTGGAAAGTCTGTGACTACTAATTCGCCTACAGAAAGAGTATCTCAGCAGAAGGGACTTTTGTCACATCTTTATGTTGAATAAAAACCTCATTCAAAATATGGATCTTTTAAATTACCACCATCCTCTTATATAGGGTGCTCGCTCTTAAAAAGCCTAAAATTAAATATATAACTATATATATATATATATATATATATATATATATATATATATATATATATATATATATATATATATATATATATATATATATATATATATATATATATATATATATCTAATAAATATATATATATATATATATATATATATATATATATAACTTCATAAGTGGGGAATAAGACCCCATCTCACAATACCTTGGTATAAAATCCCCACTCGAGAGAATTCAATTTGAGCGCAAGACTTAGAAACATGAATTGGAAGTTGATCTCTTATCAAAGCTCTTCTGATCCTTTGTTGCTCTTCTTCGTTCGTTCGCGTGAAAGAGGAACGCGAGAGCGAATTAACCTTTTCGAATCTCAAAGGTTTCAACACTTTTCATCGACCTGAAAATTGATATGACATAACACTTTATGAAAACTATTTCCAAGACATGAAAGAACACTAGGAGTTCTAGGAGAAGTTTTATATATAGTTTTATTTTTTATTATTTTTATTTGGTAAAAATTTTGAGTGTGAAAAGGTTATATCTATTTTATATATATACTTTTATTCTTGCTATAAGAGTTTAAAGATCATATATATATATATATATATATATATATATATATATATATATATATATATATATGCTCTTCTATATGCTGCTATATATATAAGGAGAAGTCTCTATATACCCATATATATATATATATATATATATATATATATATATATATATATATATAGCCAAATCCTAGATACGCAGGCAATGATATTTTTCGTACTTTTTCTAAATTTCTGACACCTTTTCAATACAATTTTATTAAAGCTTATACAATTTTTAATATATAATAATAATAATAATAATAATAATAATAATAATAATAATAATAATAATAATAATAATAATAATAATAATAATAATAATAATAATAATAATAATAATGCTCTTTTCAGTTTTAAACAATTTTATTTAGTCAATTAATTATGCAGTAGGTTGTCACATAACAGCTCACACTTTTGAAAAGCGCATTAAACGAGAGAAACGCTTCAGCAGGCAGGCCTGGCTCATTACAGCAGCCTGCTGTGCATTCACCCCTATGGGATTGTATTAGTTTTATTAAACTCAATAAATATGTAATGAAAAATTAATATACAACTAAAAGAAAAAATAATTTTAAAAATGAAAAAAAATATCATCTAAGATATATATATATATATATATATATATATATGCTATATATATATATATATATATATATATATATATATATATATATATATATAAATTATATATATATATATATATATATATATATAATATTTTTAAAATAATTTTGCTTCAGTATGTTAATTATAAATTTGTTGGAACGATTTATGCATGTCTAGCAACATTTTAGTACGTTTTATGTTCAAGTACTTTTTATTGCCTGCTTATCTAAGAAATTGTATATATATATATATATATATATAACTTAACATATATATATATATATATATATATATATATATATATATATATATATATATATATAACGTATATATATATATTTTTATACTTTGTAAATATACTATTAT
>JABUQX010033058.1:7500-10000 GCA_015478945.1 Trachelipus rathkii
TATAAAGATATATATATATATATATATATATATATATATATATATATATATATATATATATATATATATATATATATATATATATATGGCAAATTTGTAGAAACTGTACTGTGAGACTAGTGAGGATATTGTCAAACACCTCACAAGGCTAGCGTACAACCTGAACCTCCTAAGTTTCCTGATCACAAACTGGTCTAATAATGAAACTTACTTTAGGTTAGGTTAGGTTAATAGTTAGGTTAGATTAGGTTTGGTTGAAATAGGTTAGGTTAGGTTAGGTTAAGTTAGGCACCCCGAAGAAATCAGCAATAGCTCTAATAAACTCTGTTCCATATATTAGAGAGTATATATTATTATATATATATATACATATATTATTATTATATTATATATATATATATATATATATTATTTATATATATATTATTATTATATATTATTATATTACTGAAGCGTCCCAGCTGCCTTCGGTCCACGATTTCACCGATTATTATATTATTATTATAGAGTTATATATATATATTATTATTATATTATGTTATATATTATATATATATATTATTATTATTATATATATATATATATATATTTATATATATATATTATATTATTATTATATATATATATATATATATTATATATATATATATACATATATATATATTATATTATTACATATACCATATTATTAAGCTACATATATATTATTATATATATATATATATATATTATTATTGTTATTATTATTATATTATATATTATTATTATTATTATTATTATTATATATATATTTATATATATATATATATATATATATATATATATATATATATATATGTTATTATTATATACATACATATATATTATTATAAATATATAGTTGGAGTTATATATATTTATATTGTTATTATTACATATATATATATATATTATATATAATATATTATAACATATATATACATATATATATATATATATATATATATATATATTATATATATAGAAGAATATATATATTATTATTACATATATATATATATATATATATATATATATATTATTATTATTACATATATATATATATTAATACTTTAAACTTAAACTTCTAAAACCAAAACGCGTGTGTGCGTACATTTGTTAATAATAAAGTCTGGGCCCATATTTCGCTGGCCCCGAAGCTTTTTCTCAAATTATATGTTTTAGTTTTATCTGGTTGTCGTTCGTTGCAAGTCTGTAAATAATTCTTTTTGATTGTTTGTGAATCTAGTCTGCGAAAATGTTTATACTGATAACTGATTACTGAGTTTAGTGATATTTAGTGTTGAAATGCCTGTTAAAAAAGGTATTTTTCGTTGAAATTTAATGAAAGGATTGAAAGCCTATTTTTATGGTAATTCATTGGATTCATTGTCGTTTTAATTACAGTGTTATCCCCCAATCCTATCAAAGTAACAATATGATATTTTGTGATTATTGATTATCAATTAAAAAAATTGATTATTAATTAAAAAAATTACTTAAAGTAACTACGCAAAGCGAGGTCGGATTTGAAAAATTTCTTCACAGGGAGAATCTATGAAGCCTAAATAGTCGTTTAAGGTGCGTAATGATTTTTTTTTTTTTTTTTTTTTTTAAGGGAACGGATGGTCCGATTTTGAAAATTTTTTTACAGGAGGCATCTATGAGGACTAAATAAATGTTTAATGTTCCAAAAAATGAATAGAGTAGATAATATTTTAATAAAGGCATTTTCCACCTTAAAACATGAAGAAAAATTAGAAGTTAAAAGACTTGGACCGTATCAGCCTAGAGATGTTCACATTAATCAGAAAGATGGAAAGAAGAATAGAACATTTTGTAAATCTTGGTTTGAGAAAAAGAAATGGCTTACTGTAAGTGATAACAAAAATGCTTTATTTTGCTTCTACTGTCTGCTATTTGGAGGTGAAAATGTATGGGCACGAACAGGTTGCAATGATTTAAAACATCTCTCAGAGAAAATTCACAAGCATGAAAGAAGCCGAACTCACTTGAATAATTGTATTCAGTATTCCCAACTTGGGAAAGTAAATATTTTATCATCAATTGATAGTGGCCATCGAATCAGTATTTTAAAGCATAATGAGATAGTAGACAAAAATAGACATAATTTATCTAGAATTATAGATTGTATAAAATTTTGCGGAATTCACGAATTACCTTTGAGAGGTCACGATGAAACATCACAATCTAATAACCGGGGAGTATTGTTAGACATGGTTTATTACATATCTAAGTTTGATAGTGTCTTAGAAGATCACTTGACAAATTCTAATGTGGCAAAAAATACCTCAAAAACTATTCAAAATGACCTTTTAGACTGTATGTATCATGTTTATATCGACGAAATAAAATCAGAAATTAATGATGTCAGTTTTGTATCCATACAAGCAGATGAAACGACCGATATCACTTGCCTTTCACAGTTTGTGATTATTTTGCGCTATTCTAGAAATTCTCA
>JABUQX010033058.1:15000-17500 GCA_015478945.1 Trachelipus rathkii
TATTATTATTATTGTTGTTATTTATTATTATTATTATTATTATTATTACCTAAGTCATTATTACTCTATCATAAAGGTAACCTAATATAAACCAAGCTTACCGAGAAGAAGTTGATTAGCGATTTTGCAAAGTTTTCAAATTTGATTTTCTCGAAACATTGTTTGATGACATTCACTGATAAACTGATCTTGAAAGTGTCGTGAAATTCTAGGATAAAGGATGTGTGTGTAGGTGTGTGTGTGTGTGTGTGTGTGTGTGTGTGTGTGTGTGTGTGTGTGTGTGTGTGTGTGTGTGTGTGTGTGTGTGTGTGTGTGGGTGTGGGTGTGGGTGCGGGTGTGGGTGTATGTCTGTCTGTGTGTTCAAGAATTCAGAGTATGAGGTTTGATTGTGTATATATAACCAAATATTTTTTTAAAAATATTTGTTAATATTGAAGCTAGCACCAAATAGTCGACAGGGAAAATGAAAATCTGGTTGATTTGGAGATATACTAACAGTCAGAGAAAACTTAACTTAACCTAACCTAACCTAACCTGACTAATAACCTAAACTAACTAAACCTAACCTAACCTATTGCAACCTAACCTTAACCTAACCTCTAACCTAACCTAACCTAACCTAACCTAACCTACCCTATTTCTTCTTTCTTCTTCTTCAACTAACCTAACCTAACCTAACCCTTCATATACCTTACCTAACCCTAACCTAACCTAACTAGCAACCTAACCTAACCTAGCCCTAGCCTGTCTATAACCTGCGGCAGGCAAAAGGAAATTTTTTTGATTTATCGACCATTTGACATGTCAACCATTTTCCCTGTCGACAATTTTGACTAGTCCCCTTAATATTCGCCATTTAACATTTGAAAAACTGCATGGGGTTAGGTGTGTATTTGTATGTATCAATTTTAGCACGACTGTGTATATGTGACTGAATATATTCGAATATTTGATGACATGCATCGGTATATTGGATTTGATGGTATAGTAAAATTCGAGAAAGGAAGTGTGTTCATAAAAATTCTATAGTGGGTGTTATTTATATCATTACCAAAATGTGTTTCAATATTTACTGACACCTTGCGATAAACTGTAGTTCAAACTGCTGAGAAATTAAGGAAAGTTGTCTATAATAATTCAGATATTGCTGCATATATATCTTCAAACTTCAAGCGGCTTCGACACAAACACATTTAACTACAACTAACCTAACCTAACCTAACCTAACCTAACCTAATCTAACCAAATATTTTTGAAGATTGATGACACCCACTGCAAAACTAAATTTGAATGTGTAGTGAAATTAGAAGGAGGATGTGTGTCCGTGATAATTCAGCTATGACTGTATTTATAACCAGATGCTTTTAACTATTAAGCTGACATAAACAGATTAACTATGTTAGAGGAAGGAAGTGTGTATGCGTAAGACTGTGTGTATACAACCAAAAGAATATTTAAACTGATGAAACTTATTATGAACATTATGTGTGATGAAAATCTCATAAATTTTAATTTATCAAAATGAAAAAAAAAAAAATTACGAAAAGCTTATTTCATAATTAAGCTCAACTTATTTTTTTAATGGCTAATTCAAAATAAATAATGCTCTGGTAATAAATCATAAAATCATGATAAAGTAAATTGCTAATTATAATGAATTATTATATATATATATATATTTATATATATATATATATATGCTCTGCTATATATACTGCTATATATATATATATATATGCTCTCTATATATATATATATATATAAGGGTACTTTAAATAAATAAATCATCTGCACATCAGTAAAGAATAATATATCTTTATTTAGAGCTTTAAAAATTTTATTAAAATAAATAAAATATTAATATTGAAATTTTAAACCTCATTATAATAGTCATTGTTAAGAGGGAATAAATTTTGTGTCTCTCATGTGTTCAATACTGAGTTAGTTTCAGTGTTTTAAACTTACTAATCATTTTTGCAATTTAGATTAAAGAACCCTCATGCAATCCCTTGCCTTGGAAAATGGAATTAGTGTCACAAGAACTCCTTCCCGTGAATCTCATTTCTCAAAATATCGATTTTATGGTCCATTCCACCTCCACCTTTCAATATCACACCCAAATACTTAAATTTCTCTATTTCCACATCCTTGTCCTTCGTATCTCTCTCTTTCCTCTCTCTCTCTCTCTCTCTCTCTCTCTCTCTCTCTCTCTCACTACATGCTTTATCCCAATTTCATTCCCTCTCCTTCTTCTTTTTTATCTCCGGCTGATTGCCTCTACTTGTCAGTTTCTCTCTTCCCCATTCCTTTCTCAATCTCTTCCTCCTTTTCTACTTCCAACTTCTTGTCTCTCGCTCTATTAGTCTCTCCCATCTCTACCCGTCTCTTTAACCTCTCCTTCCCTTATCCCTCTCTCTCTATCTATATGTACCTCTCATTTTCATTCTTCCCTATTTACTTCGTGAATATGGTTTGAATGCTAGTCACTTTTTTTCCGAAT
>JABUQX010033058.1:35000-37001 GCA_015478945.1 Trachelipus rathkii
GGTTTTCCTTATTCATAAACATTTACCTTGGTAAATTTGCGCTTGATTATAATGCATATTGAAATTTCTGTAAAAAGGGGATCACTTAATATAAACTCCAAGAAAATCTGCTCAAAAAGTGGTTTAATGAACTCAAACAATTTTATTTATATTTTGTCTCTATTATCAAACACTGAAAACACATTGTAAAAAATGTAAAAAGCTTCAACCAACAATATTCATCAAATCTTGCTTCGATTCATTCCTAGACATCATTCTTCTGCTTGCTTCCTGGCCTCTAATGAATCCTTCTCGTTTCTCATGAGTATACACTTTGCCAGAAGCCTCTGTTACTTGTTTCACACACCTCTCTATGGACTGTCCATGACATGGCCACTTTGGAACTTGCATTGGCTCATCATCAAAATCAGGAAAAACCGGGGTTTTCTACCGGGGTTAACTGTAAATTTAAACTAAATAATAGAGGGTTAAATCAAACAAAATAAAAAAATATATTTTAATTCCATTACTCCTTTGTTATAAATTGATGCAAATATATAAACATACCTAAATATAATCAATTTTTTTGGTATTTACTATGATTTCAAATTAAAATTGAGGCCAAATTATAATTTTTCCGAGTTTTTAACATAAAAATATTTGAAATTTGATATATCAAACGAATTCGGAAAAGGAAATAAATATAATTGTTAAAATATTAATGTATTTATTTATTTAAAGTAAAAATCTTCAAGAAAATCAAATATTTTCAGAAATCTCTTTTCAAAATTATTTATTTAATTGAATTAATATATATATATATATATATATATATATATATATATATATATATATATATATATATATATATATATATATATATATATATATATATAAAATATATTTATATATTTTTTTTCTTATATATATATATATATATATATATATATATATATATATATATATATATATATATATATATATATATATATATATATATATATATATATATATATATATATATATATTTTAGAGAATGGATTTTTTTTATTGTTATGCTTTACTGTCACTTCATTTTATTACTAAATGTACACAAATTAAAAACATTGTTAAAGACACTTTTTTTTTTTAATGAAATAAATTTTAAAAAGGAAAGCTAATTTTCGTCCCGACACGCGAGACCTCTTCAGGCTAAGGGACTGGATTTCTTTCTTTGATCTTCATCAGTTCAAGTGTGTTTCAGTTGGTCTGCTATTTTCTTCATGGTGTTGTTGAAATATTTTGATGTTTTCAGATATTCATTTTGCATAAAATCTATCTTAACTTCACCGGGATACTTATTGTAGTTGTTACTATTATAAATGCAAAAAGATTCCATGATTTTGCGATGGTTCGTGTGATTGATATTTCTGATCATCTTTATATTGTTGATATTGATAGAGTGGCTTGTGTTACGCCTATGACTTGTTAAAGCTGAATTTATGCTGTCCTTGTGCAGGTCATCTGTATGTTGATTTTTTCTTCTTTGCAAATCTATGGTTTCACCTATATATGTTTTATTGCAAGTATTGCAGGGGATGTGATATATACAGCTTTGGGGGAGATTTTCTTTTCGTTTTGGGGGTTTGAGAATGTTTTTTAAGGTGATGTTATTTGATGGAATGAGTGTAATATTTTGATGTTATTTAACGAATATAATAATAGTGAGGTGAGGTGGTAAAGGAGGTGTTCACCTGCACTTTATTATATAATATTATATATATATGTATGTGTATATGTATATGTTGGGTGGGGATATTATTTTCTATATTAGTGTTATGTGTATTATATGTTATTATTTTTATTATATAGTGAAACATTATATATATATGTATATTATTATTATGATGTTGTGATTGTGTTGTTATTATTGTGTGTTATTGATATTGATTGATTATTATTATATTATTATTCTTATTATTTTATTATTTATTATTATTATTATTATTATTATTATTATTATTATTATTATTAACATTATAT
>JABUQX010033059.1:0-16805 GCA_015478945.1 Trachelipus rathkii
TAAATTTTCTATTGTATTGAAATACATAATTATATAATTATTATATACTATAAACATATATATATATATACTAGCTAATAAATATTAAATTACATTTTTATAAATTAAACGTTATTAAATTTATTAGTATAGTATAAAAATATTAAAATAATGTGTGTGCGTAATACTACTAAACTACCATATACCTAACATCATATCCCTCTTATTTTATTCTACATATTCTAATAGGCCACTACCCTCAATCACCTAACTACTACTCCCCCGCTAACAGTCCCTACTTTATTCAAAATCCGTAGTTCTTCAGGCGTATTTATTAATTATAACTAGACACCCAAAGAATAAAAATCCAGCGACTCAAATTAAGTTATTCAAAAGAATATACGATATCCCCTGGCCTACCGCTCTGAAGCTCAACACTTACTGCTTAATTCTAAGAACTCTTCTCATCAGTGCGAAGTGTACTTCAGCTTTCTCAACTTCACCTCAAATTCTATAATATTACTATCTCACGATACTACGAGATCTGATAACTAATCATACACATACGACCTCTATTAATCTATCACCTTTGTATATATTCTAACAATCTCTTAGAAACCTCTCACTTAACATCCATCCTTCCAATACGATAACTACTACGACATCTACTTCATATCTTCAGGATACGTCTCTACGTCATTTGCCTTCGCGCTCTCATCGTCGTTTACAGATCAACGTCGACACCTCCCAACTTACTATCTATCTCGACTACTAAACTGCTTCTTCACGATCACATGATCTATGGTGACTTCCTCGCTTTCAGTACCTAGAGAACGTGAGTCATTGTGTGCGTAGCGCCTTTGACTATCGTAGAAGAGCATGACAATATTTTTAAATGTGTATGGCTGATGTCACGTCACATACCCTTCATTTGTGAAATTACCTTTCTCATTGTTTATCGAGCTGTCTAGATTTTCTATTTCAGATCCGTCCATTTCACAGCTTTTGTTGATGGGAGCAACCTCTTTATTCTCCTTTCTGATTAATTTGTGTTCTCAGTAGGTTACTGTTATCCCAAACTTTTAAATTCCATAATATAGCCTATCTAGTTTCGAACGATCTCCTCAGCTATAATTCTAACTCTGTTCACTATTATGCCGATGACTCAGCGGTATTTCTAATCTATTATAATCTAAACTAATTTCTGTGCACTCTCATCAATTGTTTGTACCTTAAGTAAGATTGCCTTCTTAGTCTACAGCTCTTCTGATTTATCAAATTCTATGCAGATCTAGGTCGGTAGTTTATAATCAGTGGGTACCTCCATCCTTCGTGAAAATTATTAACTCTTAGAAAACTCAAACTGTTTTACAATTCTCCCCTTTCTTAATAAAAAAACTAACTTTCGCAATCCACTTTGACTGAGCTCTAATGTCTTTACCTATAAACAACATAACATTTCCTGATGGACTACAAAATAAATAGATGAATCTGTCTGTGTGAAGACGTACAAATTCAATATAAACAAATTTCAGTTTACCTAAAATGGCTTCAATACACCTGGGAATTATCTGTTCAGCCATTTCGTGAATTTTTTTCTCTATGCTACAAAGCAATCACCTCCATTAGTATAAGGGTAATTTATTCGAAAAATGGAGTAACTCTATATATCGACATTTGGGCGACGATGACTACAGTTACTTTACCTATATCTTTATTATAAGATAGAAGTATGAAGATATATCTAAGGTAAGAAAGTAACTTATAAACTGATTATCCCATATAATGTAATATATACTGATTTATTCATCCGTCAAAGCTTGTAACCCTCTTTTCTCATAAAGTGACGTGACAGACTGAGTGTCCCTATCTTCTTTCTCCTATTTGAGGGAGGGGAATAAAAAAAAATTGTAAGCTTAATTTTAATGTGAACACCTTAAAAACGCAATGAAATCCGATTTATCTCTAGCATTCGTTTATATTACTATATGATCTGACCTACCGTATTAAAAAGCTAAGAGTGCCTTTTTTCAACATTCAAATTGTAGTTATAATTTCGGACATCACAAATTGTGATCACATTGTTTTTCTATACTTATCTAAGATACGATACTATTCATGTTATTGTAGAATCACTTGACTTTATATATATTTTTTTATTACCTGTAATATGCAATCAACCATGTATTATTAAAATTCCCACTGACCACACACACCATAAGGTTACGCTTATCTAAAAGAGTTTCTTGGTTGGTACGTCTTCACTTTATTTTTTAAAATTTTAAATTTTATACTAATTTGATTTTCTTTATTTATTTATCTATGTTTATTTTTTTGTGCCTCCGCTTGTGTCATTATTTGAAAAGGCTTTAGAGAAACAACCGTGAGGTTTGATTATACTATATATACTCATACCTATATCTAATATAAAAATATTAATATTTAGATTAGAAAATAAATATTAATTTCTACTCTAGACATTCATAACATATACTTTAATAGTATGAGTGATGTTCTAAACTTAAATTATATACTATATCTAATACTATCTAGTAATTAATAATTTCCTCGTATTAAGTAAATAAATTATTTATACTTAAATAATTTAGTAAAGTTTCAATGGTTAGATATTAATAAAATTATATATAAAATTATACTATTAAACTTTTATAAGTTAAAAAATTTTAAAACAAAAAAATTTAATGCTGAAATAGCTTAGATATAAATTTTCTTATATAAAATATTTTCAAGTACAATCGTTAAAACTTCTGTCATCTACTATTGAGAATATATATAATAATAATAGTGTTATTAACATATTTGATTATTATATTAATATAAGAGGACAATTTATTTTTATATAATAAATATATAAAATAAAAATATATATAAACACAAATGTATAATTTTTATTAATATAATACTGAAATACAATCTAGTATAATACTTATATCAAAGTTATATTTATATATAAGTATATTATTTATAAAATATAATAATAACTAAGTTTAGGAACTTGTTAACCGCTGTATGTCGGACATCGCATCTAACTTCATATATGCATGATTATTAAATATATTTCATTAGAATTATTAATATAGTTTATTAAATCACAATGTTATGTTATCAAAATTATATAATACTATACTATAATATTATTATAATATTTTCATAATTTTAAATATAATTTATATTAAATTTATTATTAATTTAATTTTAAATTTTAAATAATTTATATAATTATTACATAATTATTATAATATTAATTATTTTTAATTAATTATTATTATATATTAATATATTATACTAAAATATTCAAATATATATAATTATAATATATTATATTTATATATATAATTAATTATTAATTATTATATTATATAATCTATATTATTTCTATAATATATAATTATATTACTATATTGATTCTATATATATATAATTATATATTATTATAAATAATTTAATATTAATATTTAATTTAATTAATCATTATTACCAAGTACTTAAACTTTAATATTATCACTTAGATTTTTTCCTTATAATTTATTAATTATATTGTTTATTTTTATTAATATACAATATCTTTAACTATATATATAAATTTCATAATATTTATTATTTAAATTAAGATCGTTTAGATTATAATATTATTTATATTATTAATTTATAATTTCAATTATATAATTATATTTTATTTTTAATTATATATTTTATAATATTATTATAATTATATAATTATTATATTTATAATTTTTCCTTAAATATTAAAATTTTATAATTATTAATTACTATATTAATTAAATTATATAAATTAATTATTATATTATTTATATATCTTTTATTAGATATTAATACGCAATTTAATTGAATCAAGCATTTGGATAATTTTCTACTTTGTTATACTACCCAATAAATAATTAAGATAATATTTCTCTTTCATTGTATTATTAATTTTCGCTATTCTTAAGTTTCTTATTATTAAATTTGGTTCTAATGCAGATTGGATGGGTAATCACTTATTATCTCGTGATTATTATTACGTCTAAAAGTGATTCATTGCTTCATCTTAGAGGAACTTTAACAGAATAATTTGCAGTTGAGGTGGCGTCAGACGTCAAGGAAATTATTATACTAAGATCTTGAAAGAGAACGTTAAAATGTTATTATAACAAAAGAATAAAGTTATTTTGATTTTTACTTTCCGTATTATTATGTGACCAGTATTAATCCTTTTTGACTTCACCTTTTTTTGAAAATAATTTAAAGATTTAAAAAATATATGGATTCTTTATTATTCTACAATCTTTTATTTTTTTAATAACAAATGATATAATTTTATATTTTAAGTTTAAACTAAATTTTAATCAAATATATTAAAGACTTAAGCCTTAAATTTGTATTTTTATTAATTTAAATAAATTTAATTTACACTTTTTCTCAAACGATTCATTCAATTCGTATCATATAGGAGTATCAAAAAAGTATTAAATATTATTATTAGTTTCCTTCTAAATAATAGATTATTTTAACAGTTAGAATTTATGTAAGCTTAAGGAACTGAAATCGGTGCAGTAATTTACCATAACGCTATCTCGTTAAGCGCATATACCATGGCTTCTTGAAAGCCACCTGATTTTCACTCTCAACACATAATCAGTAGCTCTGAATAAACTATCTCCGGAACATATATTTTGAACTCAACCTGTAACTTAAATTAATTACATTGTTACTCGATCAAAAAACCTGGAACGAGCCTCTCAATCTTAATATTATTCGTGGCTCCAACATCTCCAAACATACTAAAGTCCTCAACTTATCTGTGAGTAAACAACAACTCACTATAATTATTATACTAAAACAATATATAATATAATATTATTTCAAGCACATTTAGGGTAACATAATAATTTTATAAATATTAACCACAAAAATTATATCTTTAAAGATAGAGATATATATATAATACATATAAATATATACTATAATATATAATATAATATTACTGAAACCAGACACAGCGAACTTTATTTCTTCACTTGAAGGTATAAAATATTATACATTAAATAATTACAAATAACAACTGTAAGGGATGTAGTCATATCACGACTTTCCATTAGTTTGATATAATTCTCAAAATTACACAAACATTACCCTTATCAGATTCAAAAAATCCCTACGCTGGAGCAGTGTTCAATCTTAGCTCTAAAAAAAGAAAGAGGCGATTTGCGGAACAGTGACCGCATTGAAGCTAACAACTAATTGCTGAATAGTGAGGTTCTTAATAGTCTGATAGGTGCGGAGAGAGCATTAGTCGTGACATCACAATAAGGCACCGTTTTAATGCTGAACTGTAGAAAGAAAGACGATTAAGCAAATCGAGGAATTAAACATCACGAATAGATTGGTCAAATGAAAGTGATAGTTTTATATAACCTGGGTGCACCACACTCAATATATATATAATAAAATATTATTCATTCAAAATAGTATAAGGTTTTAATTAATAATAATATTTAATAAAACTAATTATTCAAAGGAAAATATAATTCTTAAATATCGATCTAATAATAATATATAAGGTCTTTCAGTGCTTAAATATATGTGAGTTCAGTTCATGATTTTCTTACTAAGTATAAAAATTATCTTTGAATTACAAATTCAGTGACAATGTTGCCACTTCAACATAATATTAACATCTATATCAGTCTTTTAATTCACGGGTTGATACAGAAGGTATTACTATACAAGTCCAAACAACGGAGTAGTCTATAAAAACTATAATGTCCGTTATATTATATAATAATATATACCTATTAATTTATAAATATCATATATCGGGGAACCTAAAACTGTGAATAACGTTATATACTATTATATTATCGTTAAAATATAAAGTAAATATTGTACATATCATCATTATATTTCACTATCAATATCTATATTATGCAAATATGATAATTAATATAACATATACTTATTCATATAATAATATTATCACACATAAACTATTCATAATACTATAATAAATTAAATCAGGTACTTATAATTGGGGGGTAGATATCACATCCTAATATAAGCTCAGTCACAAATTATAATATCAATAACAATAAAAATCCTAGATATGAAATTTTTAAATATTAATATAATTATCACTCTCAAAGAAACTTAATTACCTGAAATAAGAAGCTATGAATGGCAGTATTAATTCTATATATATCATATGATGATCACTGAAAAATATATATCAAATTCTAACTCTTTATATACTAATAATAAATAAAATATATCGCTAGACGAATATATTTATCACCTAACTAATAAAACGATAAATAACTGGTGCTAAATTATAGAATACTATAAAACTCACTATTAGCTTAACACCAATCATATGTGAGTCATCAACTACTATCTAATATATATCATACAAAAAGAACATAAAACTATCGAGTCATACCATACTATATATTTATCACTACTATATCTATTAGTAAAAGCTATATAAAAAAAACAAAAAATTATATATATATATATACCATATTCCAAAGTATATATATATTAATAATAACTAAATAATAATAATATAACAAATTAAACTAATATATCCTTTTAATAAATAAGGACAAATAAAAATAAAAACTATACATTAATACTAACATAATACTTAACTAATACTAAGAAATTACTCAGTTGATCAGCTGACCGACAATAAAGTACGGAATCGTATCCGAAGTGAGTAAACATCACGTATAGGCCTTATAATCAATATATAAATGCAATCAAATTATATCAAATAATAATAATATAATAAATAAATCCCTCACACTAAATGAATATATAATACGTGACAAAATAGTCTTAGATAATGAGTAATAACCTCTAAAGTAATTACTTACACAAAACAACTACATCACATTAATAAACACACCAAAATACAAACGATCAAATAATATTATAAGGTTTATATATACAAACGTTATCCTCACTAGTGAGTAGATATATAGTATATATTCATACTATTCATTATAGTAGCCTAAGGAAAACAGAAGCAACTCATTAACACGAAATTAACTTATTTTTTACGATAAAGTAAACATTTACAGGAGTAGCATGACATACCAATCCTTGGACATGATACCTAAAGGCCTCACATCAATATAAACTATATAATACATATTATACATAATTATTCAGAGAGAGACTAAAATAACGTTTTCTTATAAGCTACTAAGCTCATTAAGCATAATAAATAAAAGTACTATTCGTCTTTGACGGAAAAATTCCCTTCTGTTAAATTCCACGATACTATATATCTATAAGTAAAATAGTAAGAGTGAGATAGATAAATATAAATATTATATTATCATATATATACTAATAAAATAAAATAAATATCATATTATATAATATACATAATAATATATATATATGTAGTATAATATAAAATATTAATAATAACAAGTTATAGAACTTATATGAGCGATATTTAATAAGGACAGTGAGCGGCTTTCCTATGTCTCTATACGTAAAGGTATATTAGATCAATTGTGCGTGCATAAATCATATTTATATTCCCAAAAACATGATAGGAAAGTAGTTAAGATATTGAGTACATTATAGATAATATATATAAGTATATATAGAACGTGTCAGAGGGAAATAATAAGTGACATAATCATGAGTAGTAAACTAACCATCATTCCTCACTAATAAAGAGTGTAGCACAGAGAGAGTAAATATGTACTCTAATATCATAGAGGCCTACACAGCCTATTATTATTATATCTACTACGTATATCGTAAGTAATATTTCAGACCTTAATATTCTATAGCGTAATGCCACATACCACCATTGATCTGTAAATAATCACTAAATAGTAAATACCATTCCCTAAAGAGTAGATGAATTATCCCTTATGATATACATAAATAGAAGTAATATACGATTGAGGAATGCCCTAAGAATATAATCTTTACCATAGTGATATTTTATAGTTAAGATAGTAGTAAAAATATTTTATAAGTGTAATGAGCTCAGATAAATAATAGATGAATTAGTGACTCATTTTTCAGTTTAGAAGTATCGCATACAGTCAACCATACTAGAGCGAATATATAAGAGGAGCTAAAGACGAATACGTATATCAAGTAAATATTACTATGTATATGGGAATTTTTGCGAGAGAGAGCTGAATAGTCTCAGAATTATTGACATTAATGTCAGTAGGATAAACATTTACGGTGGTAAATAAATGATGTTGCTTAGATATTAATTTTACGTGAATTAATCGGCATATATAATATGGGTCCTATTCTCCTGTGTCTGGGTTAATATAGTTATATTCTATCCTGTCCTGCAAAAACGATACTGGTGTTCGATAGTGTACAATAGCCCTTAGATAGGTAATGGAAAAATTAATATGCAATAACGAAGTTTTTATTTCCTTTAAAAAAAGTCAAAAATTGACAAGAGAAAACTTTTTTCATTCACACCCGCCTGAATATAATATACGCAAACCACCGCTTGTGTAGCCCTCTCAACCACAAACCTGCACCCTGTTGACACAAACCTTAAAAATCATATTTGACGCCAAGAGAGAGAACTCTAATAAGAGGAACTCATCGGTCCCTGCAATGCCTTAGACCCTAAGTTGAAACACGCGTATGCGAAAATTGAATCACGAGTGGATCTGAGAAAGTATCTATTAAGCCTTCGAAGAAACGCAACTGAATCGTCATGCTCAGTCTTTCTCCGAAATCTGAGTCAGCCATCTTCAATCATCAGCTTGCCGCTTCCTTCAGTCATCTTCACTAAACCACTACTACTATTACTACTATTATAACCACCAAAAAAAATAAACCACTTCTACCACCATCACTTATCACCATAGTTGGCAGCCCCCATCCACTACTACACGCTCGCTTTTTAAAATTGTAATTTGATATTTTTTCAATTTTAATATTTCTATAAAAAAAATATATAATATAAATATATAAAGAAAAATAGCACCACCGAACTGGGCCACTATTAAAGCCATTTTTTCACCGTCCCTGGCGTTTGCTATTAGCTTGAAGCCGCGAAATACTTCAGGCGAGTTAGAGCCAGTTGTAAAATCTTTCTATCCAATCTAAGAGCCTTCGGTATAAATATCGTCAAAACCTCGCAGCACATTACAACAATATTTGTGGAATAATGAATATATGCTCACTCACTTATTGGAAAGATTGAAGAAAAAATCCATCCGATGAATGGTGGTTAGAAGGTGAAGAAGATTGATTAGAAATCGGATCCGGGAGCAAGCTGGAAGCTAGTGCTACTCTGACATTGACCACCGGATTTTTTTGGCAATCTAGAGGGTTGATGCGCATTTTTAAAACACTTTCACATTACTGTTATTGGTAAGTAAAGCAAAAACTTACAATAAACAATACAACATTTTGTCATTACTTTTTAACTTTGACATAAATAGTCTTCTAAATGTCATAATCCCCTTCGTATCTTTGCATCACAAAATGTTTCGCACTAATTTCTCAAAAGTCTAGTGCGCTAAGCCCGATTCATACTCTAAATGCTAACAAGCCAGCACCCTAACAGCGAGAGCGAGCGAGACCTAGCATAAACGCCCTAGTGTCGCTCACAACAGAGCTAAAAATCTTCCAACGGAGTTCTGGGAGAAGATCTCCTCTACAAAAATACACTTTCTCATTTAACTTGGAATTTTTATAACTTTCTCCTTTTGTGAAATTTGAAAAAAGAGTTCTTCTTCATGCCAGAATCATGAAAATGAACACGCTGCTTTATAGCATTTGAGCGAGTAATATCACAGTTGCGCAGTACAACATTATTACTAAACTAGCTTTACACACATCGTCTTGAACAACTACAAAAGGCACATAAATTTATCTGCGAATCAAGTCTATAATAAGGAACAAGGAGCGAGGCACTGTTTATCTCTTTTTATAGTCCTTTACTGCGTCATCCTTATATTAGGTACTATGTTCTGTTAAGAACTCACATATCTGTTACACATTCGAGTGTCACTGAAGCAGACAATTTCAAATTCAGAGAAACCATAGAAAACACGAGAGCTAGTGTCAAACGTCGGCTTCAGTAAAATTCTATAAGTATTCGTGTATATGTACTCTCGGCTAACAATGCTATGAAACATACGGAGCAAGATAGCACGTTTCCTTCTTTCTGATTCTGCAGATATAAATGGATGGTTCTTTGTATTGAGATGACTACTCGCTACGCCAACCATGCCACTCAACCAAAGCAACAAAAATTTACACTGATGATTCAGACCCCTTTTCTCTTCTCAATAGGAAACCTGGCAGAGGATCAAACCACTGGTCTGCACGAGAGATTACAAACTGAGACCTATAGAAGTAAATATAGGTTAAAACACGGAGCGCTCGCGAGTGAAATAGAGTTAGCTCATCACCCTCAGGAATGGAGCAAAGGAAATTCACTGTATAGAGTACAAACATCTTTAGAAAGCCACTTAATCTAATAGTATTAGCTTGAGTCACAACTATGTGACTTTTGTGCAGCTATTATAAGTTATGTGCGTTGAAACTATAGAGAAGTCTTCCAATTTGCCAGCTTCTTGGCAATTTCCTGGGCCTCTCCACAGCTTGCAAAAACTCCTCTCGCAACTGTATATCTATGTTTGTTGTTTAAGTATCAAAATCAATTTTGCACTGTCTCTATATTGGTGAATTTTCCCATCATTGGATATTGTATCTTTGATATTCTATTGTTTTAATCAACCAACTTATATCTTAATTAATTAAAGGGTTGATTAATCATTTAATTAATACGCGACTTTCATCCAGGGAATACATGATGTTTCGAAGTTTTTTGAGCTGTAGTTAGTATTTTAGATAGTGATGTTTTAATACTTTCCAAAAATTGTCTTTGAAACACAAGACACACAATAAAATTAATAATAAAATAAGTAAGACATTTATGTCTTTTTAATTCTGTAGGCCCTCAACTACTTCTAGAGAGGCTCTTATTATGTTACTGTATAAAGTATAGGATATGGATTTTTGAATAAAACAGATTTCAAAATATATAAATGAATATAAACTTTATATAAAAAGAAATTATAAGATAAGAGAAGAGAGAGAGAAGATATGATATAGAGAGAAGAGAGAGAGAGAGATGAGAGAGAGATAGAGAGAGAGAGAATGAGAGATAGAGAGAGAGAGAGAGTAAAAGAGAGAGCTGACTTTCATATTATGGATAGTTTTTCATCGAAATAAGAGCTTATCATATTATATCATCACCTTATCTTGCCCGCCGTGTCAGCCCTCTCGCTGCTAGCGTACCCCCCCCGCCCGCGGGCTTAGTACGGGGGCGTTAATTTATACGGCTCGACTGATATATATAATAAAATAGCCCAAATTAGTTGTGAAATTTGACGCCTCACTATTAAGTACACCTATAGGATATTATTATTGGAAAGCTTATAGCGTACCGACACCATTAGTATATATATAATAATAATAATATATATATATATATATATATATATTATATATATATAATATACTTATTAATATTAATTATATATATATTATGTAATATATATAATATATATTATATATATATATATATATAATATATATAATATTAAATTATGTATAGGGCTTTTTTTGCCTAATCATTATCGTGCTAATATAAATATATCTATTAAAAGTAATATTAATATATAGTTAAGTAGCTTAATCTTCTTATCATCAGAAGCTCACTTCGTTCACCTTGCAATACTTTCTTCAAAATTGAATCGTTTGAATAGTTAGAACTTATAAGGAAAAGATCTTCTGCTCGCTAAAACAGCGAGAACTCACTGGATATGCGGCGGGCCCTCACATTACATCAACTTTAGATCGGTGGGGGACGCATCCCAATATTTTACGAACTACGTTATACAGTCTACGCAGCAAGATGTTAGACTAAAATACGAGAGAGGCTCGCCAATAGTTAGCTTGACAATATAGTAGTATAAGGAGATTTCATATTATATGGTAGATTTAAATCTCTAATATAGAGATCTAAAAAAGAGAGCAATGATATAAGTCTGTATGAAGCTGGGGTATTGGGTGGTTTGTGAGGTTATAATATGGGGATTTAAATATTCACGGGTTTAGGTTCCTAATAAAAAGGTTTGATGTAGTATTAGTTTGGCGACTAAGCTGGTGTTCAAATATATATTCTGGGGAGTTTAATGAGTATCTCTCTAAGGAGTATATATATATATATATATATATATATATAGCGTTAGTATATCGTATATATATATATATCTCAATTAAATAGTTAGTTTGAAGGTAGTGAGTTGAAATATACTTTGGATATCTATTGATCAGTGATATGATTAATATCATATGCTTTTACAACCAATTTCATGATACGTATTTGTGATACTGTTGAGTTGGAATTTTGACTGTGATATATTGGTGTTAAGCACTTGTATCAAGGAGAGAAAGTAAAACTGTGGAGTAAATAATAGCGTATGAAAAAGGCTCATATTGCCAAATTTTGTTCTTATGGTTAAAAGAGGCTCATATTTCCAATTTTCCTAAAATTTATAACAATTTCTGTTAAAGTTAAATTTCATTTCAGCTTTATTTGCTTTCTTAAAAGAAGAAGAAAAAAAGAAAAAAAAAAGATGAAAAAAAGGCTTATAATGCAAAAGGTGGAAATACATTAATGTTTGTATTCAATTTGTGGATTAATATGATTAATCTATTAAAAAAAATTACTACAATCTTTGGTTTGGATTTTATATATACAGTGAAAGTTTCACATAAACCTTAAATGCAAAGGATGCGCAAAAGCGAAAATTGTCCCTTTCCATAACTTACTTTTTGTCGTTTGATCAAACTAGTAAAATAGTAATATATTAGGTATATTTCCAAGATCTTCCCATAAATCCAATTACAAAATTTGATAAGAAGCTCGTTATGTATAGAAGAGGTTCATCTCTTAACATAATATTTTTTATTAAAAAAAATTTTAATTTATTATTAATGATTTTCATTATTTCGCTTTGGCTACATCATATTTGTTCTCGTATTTGTTCTTCTCCATTCTTATAAGAAACAAATATAGAGAGAATTAAGCAGAGATATTAGAGTGTAAATTGAATTTAATTATATGGAAATATTTTTAACTAAGAATAATTTCTCAGCTGAATATTATTAAATAAAAGGTTTAGCTCCGAAGGTTCAGGAGTTTGAAGTACTGCGTATTTTCCAGTTTATTTTTTGAATAAATATGGTGAGTATTATTCATACACTAATAACAGAGAAAAAAAAAAGATAAGTAAGTTTAAACAAAGAAAAAAAAAAAAAAAAATAAAAAGAAAGAGAGAAGGAGGGAGAGAAGGAAGAGAGGACAGAGAGAGAGAGTAGAGAGAGCAGAGAGAGAGATGAGAGAGAGAGATGATGGGATGATGAGTAGGATGAAGAGGAATGTGAGAGAGCCATTGAGAGATGAGAGAGAGACGTAGAGAGAGAGAGAGAGAGAGAAGAGTAGAGAGAGAGAGAGAGACTTATTAACGGTTAATATATGTTTTTTTTTATAATTAAGTCTGATATGTACACATATCTCTGTATTTTGCTGAAGGGTTTTTGGTCAAAAATGTAGATTCAATCCTAGACAATAGAAAAAAATAATGCGAGAAGAAGGTAATGTAAATAATAAAAATAAAGAACAAAAAAAATAATAAAAAATAAAATAATAAAAATAAAAAAAAAATTTCAATTCTTACAAAATTTTTTTTATCTACCCTTCAAATCATTAATTACATTTATGAAAATTTTTGATGTAAATAGTGAAATCTTGAAAGGCGGAGGAAAAATTTTTGGTGGAAAGTTGTTTTTTATATTTGAATATGGTAACTTTACGATAATCCCAATGGTCGGAACTAAGCTGATCTTTGACAAACAGAACTTGGTGATTATTGACCGGGAATTTAATGACAGAGGTTCTATACTACCTTCTTTTTTTTACTTCCAGAACGACCGGACAAAACTACAAGAGCGACCCCTATTGGGGGTGGTGGCGAGAAAACAGAAAAACGGACAATGGAGATAGTTAAATAAAAGAAAAATAATATTTAGTATATAGTAATGATTTGGATAAAGTTACGCTCGTAATATACTAATAAATGTAACGGGATTAAAAACTTTGGTGAGTAGGAACCTATTTTTTTCATGCATGTTTGGGCCTAGACTAGTATTTTATTTCTACTTTTATTTTTTTTTTAGTTTTATCCAATTTCTGGAGTAAGTATCTCTGATGGACTCATAAATATTGGTTATAAAGTTATATAATCAAATTAATATTTTATAATTTTAAAATAGTCTCAAAACATCCCAACGACTTTTTTACGAATCCTTTGAAATCTAAATTTTATCATTCCCTTTTAACACTGCCCTTCATAAAGATTCCATTCCCCATTACTTCTTTATTTATCCTCATTATGATTTATTATCCTATCTCAATTCACTTATTAATTTCGTCTTCTCCCACCCCTTACCACTATTATTCCATTTATTCTCAATTATTTCATTATCCCCCTATGTCCACTATTCTTCCTCCGTCTTCATTCCTCATTAATCATTCCTCTATCTATTACCATATACTATTCACTTCCATTACTTATCATTTCATCATTGATCCGCCCTACATCATCTTCCCTATTCCCTCCACCCACCCCCCATTAATCTCCGCCCACTGCCGCTCTCTCTCCCCTCCACTTCCCATTTTCACCCCTATTCTAGACCACCATCTCACCTATTCATCTCCCCCGCTCCGCCCCCCCCCCCCCCATCTCCCCATCTCCCTCTACCCCTCTCCCTTCCCTCCTCATGGTTCCTCTTCCTCATGCAATTTCCAAATCTATTCATTCTTATTATTAGTTAATATTATTTTATTATTAATTATTTTTATTATTATTATATTATTTGATTATTATTATTATTATTAATTATTTTTATTGTTATTATCCTTTAAAGTGACTGTATTACCCCAAGTTCCATTATACTATTCTAATATTTTATTTAACTAATTATTTATTATTTAATTAGATTTATTTATTATTATAAAATTTATTTAATTTATTCTTTATTATATATGTAATGTTTATTATTCCCTAAATCAATGTTTTGTTTTGTTGGTTTTTTTTATTATTATTTATTTATATTTTTTTTCATTTTTTATTCATTGAATGTATTATCCAAATTATTATATGTTATTATTTTTTATTCATTTATATTTGTTTATTTAATGTGTGTGTTTTTTCTTCTTTCCTCTTTCTACATATTTTATGAATTTTTTTATTTCATTTATATTTTTGTTATTTTCTTTATTATAACTCATTTTTTATATCTAATTTTATATTATTATTACTCTTTTCCATTTTTTTTCACCTATTTTTTAAAATGAATTGTCTATCTTTTGCTTTTACTTTTATTTTTATTCTTATTTCTGCCACTTTCTTTTTTTCATCCCTTTTTTTTTTTTTTTTCTTTTACTTTATATTTCATTTCGGCTTGTTGTATCAATTTTTTTTTTTTTTTTTAATTTATTTTTTCCCATTCTTTTTTTTTCTCGTTTTTTTTTTTATTATTATTTCGTTTTCTATTACTTTTTTTTATTCCAGTAAAAACTAATTAAGAAAATGTATAAGTCTTTTTGAAGTGACATATTTGAGATTTTTTGTTTTTCCCACCACCCTCCACTCCTCTACCCTTGCTCCTCCCTTACTCTTATATTCTATCTTTCCTACCCCCGTTCCCCACTTTGTTCTTCAACATCTCCACTTTTTTTTTTCCTCCCACCTACTTCCTCTCCTCCATATTTTTCACTTCCTCTCCCCACTATCCTACGTACTTTTTTTTACTTTGTCTATCTTTGACTATTTTACACATCGTACGTAAATTTTTACTTTTATATCTGATACTCTTCCATTTTCACGAAAACTTTTCTAACTTTTCCTTTCTCTACTTTCACTTTTTTTTAGCTCTCACGACTAACCTCTAATTTGTACTCTTTGATTTCAACTTAATGCTCAACCCGTCTAACTTTAAACTTTATACTTCCACACTTTCATTCCACTTCCCTATCACACCGCACTACCTTCCTCCTTATCTTTCCTCTCCCATGTACCTCCCCCCTTCCCACTCCTCTATAAAACAATTTCACTCTCCCACTTCCACTTAATTCTATCTACACTTCTAGTTTCTCTCACTCTTTTCAACTGTTTTCATCATTCATATTCTTCATCTGCTTCATATTGGTTCTGAATTAGGCTGTCACTTCACACACCTCTTTTTTCCCCTCTAGTCTTTTTTTTTTTAAATTACTTATTTACTCTACTACTTACTACTTTACTACTGATATTAACTACATACTTTTACTCCTACTTGTTTATTACTTATTCTTAGTTATGCTTTTTTTAGCTTCATAAATTAAGTATTTGTTTTGTTTTCTTTTTGGTATCTTTTCTCTCACAAAGTTATTGTGTCATTTTTTAGCTTATATTAGGTTTTAAATCATCATTTTGTAAGATTTACTAAATTCTTTTTTTTTATTTCTTTATCTTTCTTCCCCCTTTTTCCCTTCTCACCCTATAAATAATCATAATTGAAATAACTGGAAAAAAATAAAAAATATAGACAATAAACTGCTGTTCTTCTCTTCCTGCGCTTATCTATTTATCCTCCCAATTCTCTATTAATTTATTGTTTTCCACTTTGTCATCTGCGTTGTTGAAAATTTCATTCTCTCCAGGATGAGATAGGTATTA